>BNST01002861.1:0-162442 GCA_019650275.1 Xylocarpus granatum
TGTAACAGACGGCTAAGAACAAGAAGAGGATCAGTAGTCTCTGCCGTTGCAGGTCCTTCTCCTTCCGCCGAGACGGCCCTCTTCTCTTTTTTTGTTTTGTTTGTTCACCGTGGCACGAAATCATGAAGAAGCTGGAATAACTCAGAAAGAGAGTGGCGCCTAGCCGTTGAGAGCGTCTGTTGTCTTTGTAGAGGAACAGTACGATCTTGGACTGGCCCCCTTCGCACGGCCTAGAAAGAAAAAGAAGTCCGTGCTACTATAAGGCCTCTTAACTCCTCCCTCAGGACACGGTTGCCTTGCCCATGGGGACGGGGTAGCCCCGACTTCCATAGGTCCTTGGTTCGACCTCTTAATGAGAATTGAGGTCCTTGCGCGGGCGTCTCATCCCTAAGACTTGCTTGCTCTGTATGGAGTGCCCCGTGGTTCCTCGAGTGCCAGCCGCAGAGAGGAATGCCATCAACTAGGGCGCTATTGGCCACTAACCACTCGCTCGCCGGCCGCTCGGGCTCCGCGTTTCAAGTTCGTTATCCTAACCGTCTCCTCTGCTCCACCGGGAGCCTGGCCCCTTCTTCTATCTTATCTACTGCCTTGCTCCTCGGCTCCCTACTGCTCCAGCCGCTCGCTGTAATAGCTTGCTTCCCGGGGTGCGAGTGCGCTCAGCAGTCGGCCTATGTTTTCGGGCGCACGCATAAAGGCATGATTAGTTCCACAAATCTCACTGCACTGACCATAGTAAACTCCTCGTTGTACCGAAATAGAGATCTGATTTAAACGACCAGGTACAGCATCACATTTGACACCTAAGGAAGGTATAGCCCAACTATGAAGTACATCAGCAGATGTTACAATAATACGTAGATGAGTTTTGGCTGGTGCAACCACTCTATTGTCCACTTCTAATAAACATAATTGACCCAATTCTAGATCATCTTCTAGAATCATATAACTGTCAAAGGCGAGTGACTGTTCATCGGAACTATTATAGTCTGAATACTCATAAGTCCAATACCATTGATGTCCAATAGCTTTGATAGTGATGGCTGGATCTACTACTACCTCATCCATTGAGTATAACAGAGCAAATGATGGTATAGCAATGAACATCAAGATGATACTAGGAAAGATGGTCCAAAGAATCTCGATAGTAGTTCCATGAACAATCCTTTGCGGGATTGGATTTTTGTTATAATGGAAATGCCAGAAAGCACGAACCAAGATCTGTAATACAAAAACCAAAATTAGAATGAGAAAGAAAAAGATATCGTGATGTAAGTCTATTATTCCTTGCATCATAGGTGTTGCTGCGTCTTGAAATCCTAATTGCCACGGTTCCGCTGCATCACAAGGAGCAATTGTGAGGAATAACCATTCTAGAACAATCATTTGCTTTGCTTCATTCTTTGACTGCTCTGCTCCCCACCAAAAAAAGAGAGACTTGACTCTTACTAACCCAATTCAGGAAGACAGAAATCGCTGGCTGGACCAAGAAAGGCATGAGAGTTTTTGGGCGTGTCATCTCAAAGCGAGATTGTGCATGTAATTGTCTGTCCGACTTTTTGATAGGTCGAAAGACAAGATCAATCATTTAGTCTAGTCAAAAAGGATCTATTATACGCGAATTCCTTGGCATCTATAGAGATGCGCTATCGGTGACTCGATACTTTCTCTTTATTTCCCTGTAACCAGAAAGGGCTCGACTTGGTCAGATGGGTGCATGCGCTTCGGATAAGGCTAATTTATAGGCTTACACTATAGCTATGGCTCACGAGGAGGCCCCGGTCCTGACTAAGGAATGGAATCCCCGTGCTTTTCCTATTTTCTTTCTTCTTTCATGTCGAGCTTTCGAAAGCCACTGGGGAGGGAGAATGAACGATCGACTGCTAAAGATCTTGAATAAAGCATTGATAGCTTTGCAGAGGAGAAAAACTTGGATTCTTCCCGAATGTGTTCCTTGCATGCTGAAGTGAATAGGGGCGGTACCAACTACGATTAGAAAGCGGTCACTCCTGTCAATGAATACCATTCATAGCTGTCCATGTTAGTAACATAGCCGTAACGACTTTGTTTTACTGCTCGAGGTGGCGATTTATATATTTACTTAATTATAAGCTTGTATAGTGCTCTTCCTATTAGTTTTCTCGGCTTTCTTCTGCCGAACCGAACTAAGACAGTTTCTCTCCCTTTTGTACCTATTGCACTGATCTCTTCTCTTTCACTCTCTTTCTTCATTCAGGAACGTGAAGATTGAATCGGGAACAGAAAACGAAGCAGGAACAGACTTGTCCCTTGGTCGAGTTTGCTTCACTTCCTGAGCCCTCGCCAGCGACAGCTAACAAGGGGCATTTAGGACAACTCGTTCATTTAGCACAACTTCATTCCCCTCGGGCCTCTCTTTGGAGAGTCCCTTCTTTACAATCAATAAATACAGTGCTGGCTCGCTATTCATATTGTTTCTGCTTGACCGGTACCCAGAACTCCATTTTCAATGAATTCTGGGTCTGGGCGCTTAGCAGCCCCTACTTTCACATTTCACCCTATGAAATGGGTCTACTTCCATTTAGACTGAGATGGCTTCTCTTTCGACGGATTAATCCGGACTCCCCCACTTCAACACTCGCAGGAAAGAAAGAAAAGACCTGAATCCTACTGAAGCTGCTAACAGAGACTGAGATTTGTATACTTCGGCTTGGCACCTTCCTTTGGTTCGTGCTCGCACAGGGCCGTTTCTCTGCTAATCTCGAATTTGAATCTTTGCTTACCCGTGGGCCTTCCAGGATCACTTTTGGAGCTGGCAACGTTGAGTTTTATTCCCCTTACTAATCCATATGAAGTTAGGTTAGCTACTTCCCTCAGTGGGGATAAAAAATTTCAGAATTGAAAACCCGAATGAAATGGGATTTTTCCTATCTAAAATAGGGCTTTGAACCAACCTTAGAGACCATTTTTCTTTAAATAAAGTCCCGTTTTACTGATTTACAGAAATTTGAGTTTTGTTCAATTCTTCAAATAAAATACTTCCTGCCAGGCTTTCTGTGCTAATCCTCATTACATTCAAGCTTTAGGAGAAATTTATAATGTAACGAGCCTAAGTTCATTTCTGGTGCTCAATCTAGTAATAATACGGGCAGGTAAGGGCCAATTAAGAAAGACTTTGTAGGGAAACCAGAGTTCAACTAGTGTAGCCAACCTGGAAAGCTTATTAGTTAGCCAGGAAAGCTGGAGTAGAACGCAAACTGGATAAGCGAAGAAACTCATTTTTTAACGAATTCTAGGCGGTTGTAGAGGGATTAAACATTCCTTTGAATGCAATGAGAAGATCTAGGGTAGAAAGTAGCTCCCCAGTAGCTCAAAGAAAGTCTCGTCCCGACCTGGGGTTGGCTTGAGATGAGAAGGAGAGTCCCGCCGGTTGTCAACAAAGCGGCATGCAAGGAAGCAAAGATGAACCGGCTTGGGGGGAATAAATAATATGAATTGGAGGGTGGATCCTTAACACCAAACTACCTTCTCTTCTAATCCTGCTACGAAATATCGATTTTCAGGCGAAATTCCAAGGTAAGGTTTTGAGCCAATCAAGTAAGCGAGTATCTGTATCTGTCCCTGCTGTCCAAGGCAGGTGAAGGAGAAAGTGATTTTAGAACGTATCAAGATAGGGGCTCAATATCTCACTATTGTGGAATAAGTGAAGTTGCCCCTTGCTTCAACTTGAATGCAAATAAATAAGTTTGAAGTTCAAATCCTTCTAACTGGCTAGTGCATTAAGAGTCTTACTCTGGGTCAGCAGTGAACGAAGTGTTAAAGTAGAGAGAGCTAGCGTTCCGTACTCAGCCGGCCAAGCAAAACTCCAGCTAAGCTAATAGCTCTAATTGTGGGGATATCTAATAAATATGCTCTTGTTTGTGGCCTTCCTTCTCTCCGGTTAGCTAGATTAGTCGAAATAGTCCTTATTAGTATTAGTAAACTACAGCCTCGTTGTTAATTGACTATTGACTCGACCTCACACCACAGGCTCGAAAGCTAGTGCGGGAATGCTGGCTAGTATAACAGCCCTTCAAGTATCAAAATAGGCTATGACATTAGGTTAGGAAAGAGTATAGAATCTCGATTAGGGGCTCGCGCCTTCGTTCCAGCTAGAGTATAATCTGTCTATCCTCATGCAGCGAGTGGAGTAGATGAACGTAGATAGTATAGTCTATTAGATGATACGAAAGTCTTTCTTCTAGAAGCTAGTATCGCAGGGGAGAAACTAGTATAGTAGGGGCTCTTCTCTTAGGGTTTCGAGTTTGAACCAAGAGTCTCGGTCTCGTCTCACAGCAAGCTGTGTGGTCTAATCCTAGCTATAGGTACTTCGTCCATTAGTAGCATTAGCAGAAAACGAAAGTGAACGAGAAAAGGAGGGCTCCCTTCACGGAGTTAGTGAGGCGACTGAACGAACAGAAAGCGGGGAAGCTGTTACAGTACAGTACTTAAGAACAGAAAGTATCTCCCACTAGCTGATGGCACTCAAGTAAGGTCGGGCTAGAGGAAAGAAATGTTGATTGATGGGACGAGACGAAAATAGATCTATCTTTGGCTTTCGAGTATTCACCTCCTTCCCTTGGAAGGCCTTTTCGTCGAGAGAGTCCGGTCTTATTCGAGTTCCTGCTGTAAGCCTAAGCCTAATAATAATAAGTTCTTTATCCCTCTGCATTTTACCTCAAATCTCGCCCTCTCTATTCCTTATACCTACCCGGGAATCTATTTCTTTCAGAACCTCCTTTCTTCCAACGAGTTCAGTCAAGCGAGCCCTTAAAAGATAGTCATCCTTACTTGACTTCTCTAGCATTGAACGAGTTCCGGGCTAAGGACGAAGTCGTACTTTAGTTGGAAGCTCGTGGAGAAGTTGAGCTTGGACCCCCAGATCCAATAACCGTTTGAACACTTCTTCCAGAACCTCCCAGTGAACCTAGGGTCCCTATCACTGATGATGGTCCGGGGTATGCCCTAGTACTTTACATCATCTTTTAAAAAGAATCTTGCAGCTTCTTCTGCAGTACAGTTAGTAGGGGCTGGAGTGAAGATGGCATAGAACTCATGTATAGTACAACCTTTACTAGGGTGGTCCATCCTCCCCCACCTTAGGCAAGCTTGCAATTCAATCCATGGATAGACTTGCCCGGTCTCTCTGGTATAGGCAAGGGCTCCAACCCGCAAGTTTAGCTTGCTCCACCTTGTCCTGCTGACAAAGACGACAAGTTCTCACATACCCTGAAACCTCTTCCTCCATCTTTGGCCAGTAGTCACCTCGTGCTATAAGGGCCAGTGTCCTCCGTGGGTGACCAGCCGCATGGCACTCCCTTAAGATCTCCTTCCTTAAGTCTCCAACCTTGGGCACGTAGAGGCAATTCCCTCTGGTGATCAAGAGCCCATCCTTGATCCAAAACCTCAGGAATCTATTCGTAGAAGCAAGTGTTTCATGTAGTTGCCGTTTTCTCTTTTTTATCGAGATTGGTTTGGTGTGCTTATGGATCTACAGATTCATTACTTGTCAAGCTCTCATGGGCTGGTCAACTTCCAGTGATCCCTTAGCTCCGAAGATAAAATAAAATAGTAGAGGCGGTCCCAAAGTGCTGTTTACAGCAGAGATTGTTGAAAAAGTGCCTTAGTTTATTAGAATTTGTTTAAATCTTATCTTTAAATTAAGCTTATCACTTATCTTTAATTTATGCTTATCATTTATCTTTAATTTTGGTTTATCATGTTTCAACTCTATATAAAGAACAATACAATAAATAAAAAAAAATTAGAGACTTTCAAAAAATAATTGCTCTCTCTCTCTCTCTTTTCTTTGCCAAATAATTGTTCATATTACTTTTTTCTTGTGCTAAACAACAACAGATTGGTATCAGAGCTCTTTGTTCTTGAGGAATTTGTGCGTTGAGTGAATCCAAATACAAACCAAAAACACAATAACCAAAAAAAGAAAAAAAACCAGAAGAGATGGAATTAAAACAATGTTCTCTCATGTTACACCACCAATTTTTTATGATGATAACTATCAAGTTTGGGCTATTAGAATGACAGTCCATCTTGAAGCATTAGACCTTTGGGAAAGCTATAGAGGAAGATTATGATATTCCTCCATTACCGGAGAATCCTACTATAACTCAACTCAAGGTCTACAAAGAGAGGAAGACTAAGAAGTCCAAAGCTAAAGCATGTTTATTCTCTACTATTTCAAGCACTATATTTACAAGGATCATGAGCTTAGAGTCAGCAAAGGATATATGAGACCACCTCAAGAAGGAATACCAAGGCAACGAAAGAACCAAAAATATGCAAGTACTCAATTTGATTAGAAAGTTTGAAATGTTGAAAATTAAGGAGATAGAAAACATCAAAGACTACTCTAACAAGTTGTTGGGTATAATGAACAAGGAAAGGTTGCTTGGTAAGCATTTTTTTGATGAATGAATTGTGCAAAAAATTTCTCGTAACTTTGTCTGAAAAGTATGAGTCTAAAATTTCTTCATTAGAAGAATCTAAAGATCTGTTAAGTATATCCTTGGCAAAATTGGTGAATGCATTGCAGGCACAAGAGCAAAGAAGAATGATGAGAAAAGAAGAATCCATGGAGGTTGCTCTTCAAGTAAAGGCAGAAAATTCAGAAAGAGGCAAAGATAAAAAGAACTACAATAAAAAAAAGGGCAACAAGACTGTCAATAGCAACAAAAACAAGGATGAGATATATCCACCTTGTCCACACTGCAAAAAAAATGAACCACCCACAAAGAAAGTGTTGGTGGAGGCGTGATGTCAAGTGCAGAAAATGTATTAAGATTGGACACATGGAGCGTGTCTGCAAGTCACAACAACATGAAGAGACAAAAGTTTCTATTGAGCAACAACAAGAAGACCAACTTTTTGTTGCAACATGCTTCACAACAAATATCAGCTCTAGCGATTCTTAGCTAATTGATAGTAGTTGCACAAATCACATAACCAATGATCAAGAGCTATTTAAAGAGCTTGATAAAACCATTATTTCCAAAGTAAAAATTGAAAATGGTGAATTTATTTCAGTCAAGGGCAAAGGAACTGTGTGTATAGAAAGTTTAACAGGTTTAAAGTATATTACTAATGTTTTACTAATGTTTTATATGTGCCTGATATTAACCAAAATCTACTGAGTGTTGGATAACTAATTGAAAAAGGTTTTAAAGTTGTATTTGAAGACAAATGGTGTTTCATCAAAGATGTGAAGGGCAGAGATGTATTCAAAGTGAAAATGAAAGCAAAAAACTTTGCTCTAAATCTAATGGAGGAGAAGTAAATATCATTCTCAAGCACTGTAAGTAATGCAGAATTATGACATAGAAGGCTTGGGCATTTTCATCATGGTGGACTTTTATATGTACAAAAACATAATTTGCTGAGAGGTATGCCATTGCTGGAAGACAAGTTAGCTGATTGCATGGCTTGTCAATATAGCAAGCAAAATAGAAGACCCTTCTCTCAAACGACATGGAGATCAACATGCAAGTTGCAATTGATACACACAGATGTTGGAGGACCTCAGAAAATATCATCATTAAATGGTAGTAAGTACTACATTGTATTATTGATGATTATACCAGGTTTTGTTGGATTTATTTTCTTAAATTCAAATATGAGGTTGTTAATATATTTTGGAAATATAAAGCATGGGTGAAAAATCAAAGTGGCTGCAGGATACAAAAGATAAGGTCAGATAATGGGAAAGAATATACTAATGATATTTTTGATAAGTTTTGTAGAGAAACTAGTATTGAGTATCAACTCACAGCACCTTACACTCCACAGCAGAATAGCGTAAGTGAGAGAAAAAAATCGAAGTATTATGAAGATGACAAGGTGTATGCTACATAAGAAGGAGTTGCCAAAGAAACTATGGGCAGAAGCTGCAAACATTGCAGTTTTTTTGCTAAATAGGCTACCAACTAGAGCTTTGCAGAAAAAAAACTTCGTATGAAGCCTGGTTTGGTTACAAACCAGATTTGCAAAATCTAAAAATTTTTGGTTGTCTTTGTTTCTTTTATATACCACAAGTAAAAAGAGACAAACTTGATAAGAAGGCAGAACCAGGAGTTTTCATTGGATATAGCAACTTTTCCAAACCTTATAGAATTTTTCAACCACAAAATGGAAAAATTGTTATAAACAGAGACATCAAGTTCATAGAGGATAAACAATTGAACTGGGAGGAGTCAATAAAGACACGATTGTCAAAGATTCTGCAATACTTTGATGATGATATAGATGATGTCCCAGTTAGAGGAATAAGGTTTTTATCTGATATGTATGAAAAAGGTAATATTGCTGTGTTTGAGCCTGTAAAATTTGAAGAAGCTGAGAAGGATGACAAGTGGGTTGAAGCAATGAAAGAGGAGCTCAGAATGATTGAAAAAAATAACACTTAGGAGTTGGTAAACAAACCTCAACACAGAAAGGTCATTGGAGTCAAATGAGTTTATAGAACCAAACTTAATGCAGATGGTTCTATAAATAAATATAAAGCCAGATTAGTTGTGAAAGGGTATAGTCAAGTGTTTGGAGTGGATTTCTCAGAAACTTTTGCTCCAGTAACACACCTGGATACAATTAGGATGTTGCTTGCTTTAGCAGCACAAATGAAATGGAAGACTTACCAGTTGGATCTAAAATCTACTTTTTTAAATGGTAACCTTCAAGAAAAAATCTATGTAGAAAAGCCCAAGGGATTCAAAGTCAAAGGACAGGAGGAGAAAGTCTATTTGTTGAAAAAAGTCTTATATGGTCTTAAATAGGCACCCAGAGCCTGGTACAGCAGGATTGATGAACACTTCAAAGTCTTGGATTTATTAAAAGTCTAAGTGAAGCTACATTATATGAAAAAGGAGCAGATGCTAACTTAATTATAGTTTCTATTTATGTTGATGATTTACTTGTAACAAGAAACAATGAGAAACTAGTAAAAGAGTTTAAAGTTGAAATGCTCAAAGTATTTGAGATGACTGATCTAGGCTTGATATCTTACTTTCTGGGTATGGAAGTGAAGCAAGATCATGATGGAATATTCATAAGCTAAAAGAAATATACAAAGGAAATACTCAAAAAATTTCACATGGAAGAATGCAAAAGCACCAGCACACCAATGAATCAAAAGGAGAA
Organism: Xylocarpus granatum; assembly: GCA_019650275.1. Lineage (NCBI taxonomy): Eukaryota > Viridiplantae > Streptophyta > Magnoliopsida > Sapindales > Meliaceae > Xylocarpus > Xylocarpus granatum. Next base: position 9,166 of record BNST01002861.1, read on the forward strand.
ATTTAACAAGGATGATGGAGCAGAAAAAGTTGATGAAAGCCAATACAGGAGCCTAATTGGTTGTTTGATGTATCTTACAGCCACTAGACCAGACATAATGTTTGCAGTGAGTTTACTTTCAAGATTCATGCATTGTGCCAGTGAAGTGCATTTCTAGCTGCAAAAAAGATTGTAAGATATATCAAGGGAACCACAAATTATGGTATCAAATATTCTTACTGTCAAAATTTTAAACTTAATGGTTATTCTGATAGTGATTGGGCAGGTTCTGCTGATGATATGAAAAGTACAACAGGTTTTTGTTTCAACTTTGGATCAGGAATTTTTTCATGGTGTTCAAAAAAGCAAGATGTGATAGCTCAAAGTACAGCAGAGGTAGAATATGTAGCAGCTAATGCTACAGTAAATCTAGCAATTTGGATCAGAAAAATACTTGCAGACTTACACATGAAACAAAGTGAGCCAACACAGATTTATGTAGATAACCAAGCTACAATTGCAATTTCAAATCATCCTGTTTTTCATGGCAAAACTAAGCATTTCAAGATCAAGCTATATCACTTAAGAGAAGAACAAAAGAACGGCGAAATTAAACTACTTTATTGCAAGACTGAGGATCAAATTGCGGATGTGTTAACTAAAGCTCTACCAAAAGCTAGACTTGAAGACTTAAGAAACAGATTAGGTCTCTGCAATTACTAAGGCAAGGAGGAGTGTTGAAAAAGTGCCTTAGTTTGTTAGGATTTGCTTAAATCTTATCTTTAATTTAGGCTTATCACTTATCTTTAATTTAGGTTTATCATTTATCTTTAATTTTGGCTTATCATGTTTCAACTCTATATAAAGAGCAATACAATGAATAAAAAAAATTTAAAGACTTTAAGAAAACAATTGCTCTCTCTCTCTCTCTTTTCTTTGCCAAATAATAGTTCATATTGCTTTGTTCTTGTGCTAAACAACAACAGGGTTCTTATCGATCTTGAACAACTTCATGAGCTCTGGGAGAAGGGAGGGTGGCGATGTTAAGCTTCTTCCTTCTAGATGCACTTTCTTCCGCTTTGCTCAATCACCTGTCGACAAGGTTTGGGCTACACATACACAGGTTTGCTTCGGCGAAACATTTCAGCTCCGGTTTAAGGAGAGGTATTGTTCAACGATGGGTTAACAATTCGATACTGAATCCCGCTTAAGGTTAGTCGGGAGAGATCGAGCCTAGAGGAGAGTTTATTGCTATTTCGAATATGACATAAATGAAGTGCATTTCCCCTGTGTTTTTATCTGGTTTACCCAAAAATCTTTTTCAAATGGCTTGGTTAGGGCATCCTCCCCATCTTTTTCAATCATCGACATCAGGATTAGGACTCCCTACTTATGGCCAAATCAGTGCTCCAGTGGATCCTCAATTTCATTGTTCATCCGTACCGCTATCAAAGGAAAGTAGAAAGAAGAACACTAGGGGGGATCTATATCGTAATTTGATCTGCAGCTCTCCCTTCCAAAAATCTCTAGTTGAGCCAAAAACAAAAAGAGATGGTTTAGTAACACATCCTTTTGTTTCGTCTTGGTCGTCCTTCCCTGATTCACTGAGCGATCAAAGCATATTGAAAGGGAGGATTTTTCAGGGGCGGAAGGAGGAAATTTCGAGACAGGGAGTTATCTTCCTTCAGTGCCACCGCACCCACATATACACATCTAAGAAAGAGACTCTAAATTGCCAACTTATCACACTCTCCAATCATTCCACTTCTCACACTACGGCGACTAAGACTTTCTTAGGGCTTAAAAGAACCCTATTTTGGAGTGCCATCACCATCATAGGAGAATGGAAAGCTTGAGCTTTCGAAGTCATCTTTCCAAAGAAAGGCAAGTCAAAGCCATCGTGCGGCTTTTCAAGCCCGATAGGGCATTCTCCTTTATATTTGATTGATTCTAGAGTCGCATTAGATTGGAACATGGCCTTTTCTTTTAGGCAAGATTGGATGGATTGGGCTTAGTGAGCGAACTACCTCTTCTCCGTACGGGTACAAGCGAGCTACTCCAATGGGGGTAGTGTAAGCTAGGAACTACTTCCATTGAAACAATTTCTTCTGTGCCTTGACTTCAGATTCGATATCCGTTTTCTTTGGTGTTGTCGATGAACTTCTTCTGGGGCTTCCTTAGCTTCTAATGCGCACTTGGCCACTTGAATCAGGCTTTGAAAGCTACTCACATCTACATCTGTAATAGATTGGATATGCTTCCACATTTCGTTAAAAAAGGTTATGATTTCGAAGGTTGATAGTAAGTGGACCATAAGCATAGGTAGGTGGGGATGAACAATCCCTAGCAGAGCCCGAGCAATCCTAGAAGAAATCCTCCCAATCAATAAATGAATCATGTCTTACCGAATCCTTTATGTCATGAATCATAATCATAAGCATGCCTCCCAATCCTTTCATGTGATACGGTACGACACCAACATGTCTACCCGAGACTTGTGCTCGAGATGGTTTCGCTTCCCCGAGTGACTTAAGGGGGGCAGCTGTGCCACTTCCCTTATACTGGTCAAACAGGTTGTGATCGTAATTGACAAAGGGTTGGCCATAGGGAAGATGTCATTTTTCACATCTCCATTCAATTTCTTTAATGGCATGTGATGCCCATGGGCGGGGTGCAAAAAGGACGATTCGAAATCCTATTTCTCTACTAATTTTTTATGGTAAGGATTGCCATATAGGGCGGTAGTCAACATAATCGAGATGCCGTATACTAAATGAAAGAAATTCACAAGGTTCACCACAAGGGGGAAATGCTAATTGGACAGGAAACATGGCAATTCACAAGCCAAAACCAAGGTTGAAACATTCTGTCATTTCGTATCCCAATGGAACAAATACCTATTCTTCATCATTTGTATGTCCCTCATTGCTCTTCTGTTACCAAGCCAAATCCATCAATAAAGGAAGATAACTTCCCAAACCATAATAAGAATCATAAGCATTCCAACCATTCCGTTCCTATGTAGGTGAAGCAAGGAACTATCATGTCTAACCGAGACCTGTGCTCGAGATGGTTCGTTCATGTCATTTCTTCTCCGAGCAATGCTTTCATTCAGGGATTCTCGGTGCTGTACCCATCTTGGTGGTTGTTCAACATCGACTTTTTCCTTGTTAGTAGCAATTCCTAGCTCTAATGGCTATAAGTTTACTAGCAAGCTCTAACGACTGAAACTACAGCACAGAATCATTTAGTTTCACCTATCTAGTAGTAAGCGAAACTACGGAACTCAAACTAAGAGAATAGTAAAGAGTAAAGATCACTGCAATGAACACTAAATGAAAGAGGTTCACTTTGACATTTCAAAGTGAAGAAAAGAAGTGGATTGGGGCACTAGAACTCGTTAGAACGACTGCTGAGAAAAAGCATTTCATTGACGATAGGTAGCCCGCCTGCCTTTCCTTAGCCCACAGAACTCAGAAAGAAACTTTGACTCACATCGCTTCTACCCCTTTCACTGTTGTCTTCGATCTAAAGCTGGCGAGAGAGAGGCAACCGTGGCTGATGAAAGAGAGTCAACTTACGCCCTTTTGCTTCGCTTGAGCTTCTTCTTACTTTGGTCGAGTGAGCATCACTTCTTTGATTATCCCCCTTGAGACTGAAGTTGCTAACAAACGGGCTAAAAGCTTTGCTGAAAGTGAAGTGAACTACTCCCAAGAATGAAAACTAGATTTGAACTTCGACGGAGCTTCTGAATTCAACGATCGGCTTTGTTGCCCCTGCTTCCTACTTTTCGGCTGAGTGATTGACCACAAAAAGCCTTCCGAAAAGCACTTTCTTGGCTGAACCTGCCTTCTCTTTTCATGTCATTCCTGGGGCTTAAAAAGAGCATTTCCCCAACTTATTGAGCATTTCATTGAATGGACTTGTCGTATCGGAACCCATCCATTTTGCTGGTGATGCGCTAACCCCTGCCCATGTGACAGAGTGGGAACTACTTACTATAAATTCACTAACTCATCAAGCCCCTATCAAAATAGTAAAAACTCTGCTCGGAACAAGAAGCATATATGGCGTTATCAAGAAAAACCATAAAAAGTAAAAACAGCAACTACCACCTAGCCGGAGATTGCCAAACTAAGAGATACAAGCATATATGGGGTTATCAAAAGATGATTAAAACCAAGGTTCAAGGCTACCTAGCACAACTATCAACGTGTCCCCAATAAGGATATAGTACAAACCCACTTATTTTCTACAATTCTGAAAGGTAGCTCCTCTTCAACCTATCGCACACTAGGGCGGTCCAAGCCCCCCGCCTTTTCTTGGAGTTAGTAGTCCAAGGGGTGGGATCATAGAGGAGATACCTGGCCGTCAGGAAGCTTGACCACACAGAGGTATTCTCATCATCAGCTCGTCAACTGGTTGAAGGTAGCTAGCGCGCTAGCCTTTCCTTCCCTCTTTGCCCAATCGTCAGAGGCAGCTTCCCCATTTCCATTTCTTCCTGTATCGGCGGTCTCTTGGCGATGAAGGTCATTAAAACGCGAGTCAGATTCGGTTGTTAGGCACTTTCATCTTGGCAAAGCAGTACCAATCCCAGCCTCTTTCTATCCCCGCTGTTGGCCTTTTGAGAAGAAGGATACTCATCGGGATCCATTTCATTCTAGTAGGGAAATAAATTCTTCCTCACCGGGGCAACCAATACCAATTCAACAATTGGCCGTTTTGTGGACAGGCCGAGTGTACTGGCCGAAGTCATGCCCTCTCCTTTACAGTCGAGCTCCGTTCCCCCACCTTCCTAAACTATTAGATGAAGGAATCTTACTGCTTAGTATTGAGAAGCTCGCGCAAGATAGGCAAGTGGGAAGCAAGGCTGTATTTTTTACTCGGGATTTCATGGTTAGACTTCCATCTTATCTCCATAGCTCAAATTCCGCACTTCTTTAGGCGCCCTTTCCTCCCCAGCGGTATAGCCTACCTCGACACCTATCACATTAAGAAAGTTCAAGCGAATTCACTAATCGAGACGGCCTTTTGCGAGCCTTTTATGCGATTTTGGTCAAAGAAGAAGCTGACTTCTTGTAGTGCTGGAATACCTCCACCATGCACATCCATCTCTGTCATAACACGAACAAACCCTCTTTTCGGCAAGAACGAGCAACCATTGAATTCCGAAACCAATCATCTTTCTCTTTATTCATCTTGCTAAACCCACCCCATATTGTGCTAGGTTTCGCCAAGTGCGATAATAAGCAAGTCAACGGTAGGCTACTTTCTTCGCTCGCACTTAAGGAAGCCAGTTATAGCTCACGCAATAAGGAGAGAAAGAAAAGATGTAACGGATCCGCAAGAAGGTCTTTCACTCATTAGGGATTCTGGGAAGAAAGAAGCTTCTGCAGTCAGCGCAGCGTGCTTCTTAAAAAGTAGTAATATACTCAATATATATATGTAATGGCCTTGATCGGCTAATTTCGAGTCCACTTGTGCATTAATCTCCCCCAGTGAGTAGGTTCTTTATGATTGGGTCAGATTCGTGCACCTTTCCTATTCCTAGCCCATAGCTTGTGGAAAGAAAAATGGAAGATTGCATTCATTTCCCTTGGATTCTGGTCAGAGCGTAGACCTATCTTGAGATGGGAGGTCTCACCTTGCTCTTGACACAACACCTAGCACAAAAATGGATCGGCAAGGAACCCTTTGGTACATTCGAGGGTAGACATTCAAGACCATACAACCTGCTTTCAAGACAGGCGATAGTTTGTGTGCATGAGCTCCTTTAGCAAGACCTGCTATTGATCAAACTGTCACGATTCTAGCTTTCGAGGGCAGTCCGAGATGTTAATGAACAATAGGTCCATCTCACAACTAAGAAGTGGCAATCAAGAGAATTCATATTCATTGCTTGCCTTTTTCTTTTGGGCCAGTATCAAACTCTTCCTTTGAGTATGATTCTTGCTACCACTTTGTTGATTTAGCAAACCATTACACCACTAAGAATGGAGGGACGAGGACTCATACATAACAAATAGAGTCAAGCAAAAGCATGGAAATCGGACTGCAGAAAAGACGTCAGCAGAAGGCCTGAAGCTTAGACGTCTACACATGATACTCTGAATAGACAACCTATCACATTATAGACCAATCAAAAGCCGTTTTTCAATCAATAAGTCAACATGAATGGTTTAACATTTATTTAACGAAGCGAGAAAGAATAGCGCCTCGCTAGCACCATAGCAAGCACCTCGCACACATCAAAGCAAGGTTAGGTTGGGAATCAATTAAAGAGTACCTATCACATCAAACGATTCAGTCAGATTCTAAAAAGCATTTATCCAGTAAACTAACTATCCCACTCAAATGAAGAAAATAAAATATAAGGAATAAGTAGGAGCTTTCCGCAGAGGTACCTCTCTTCAGGCTCAGTCAAGGGGAAGGTCGCCTAGTCGAATAGGAAGGGAATGGTCAGTCGTCCTAAAGGAACAAGTCCTCAAAGGGGGTTCGCGCACCTGCATTCATAGAAGACCTGCGCTTCCCAAGGTATCATAGACCCTAATTAAGGCTCAGTTAGTGTCAGGGTGGGCATAGTCTAATAGGGAGTCCTCAGGGGACTCCAAGACTTCAACGTCGTCATCTCCTGGCCCTTTGCTATGAACCCCAAAAATGAGGACTGCTGGTATAAAAGAGACCCGATTTCACAACATCAGAAAAAAGCCTGAGTTTAGACCATTCAAAGAGCCACCAGCCGAATCTCGACCAACTTATAGATTTGCTTGCTCTCGTGTACCTTGAGCCTCAAAGATGTACAAAGGCTTTTCTTGTTCGGAGAAGGTGGGCAGCTTTCTGACCTTAATACTCATGAAGGGAAGAAGTTCCAATGAAAAGGCAACCATAAGGGAGGAACTGTTTGAATCCTTCATTTAAGGCTTTACAGAATCAATTAGGGAATGCTTATGAATCAAAACCCTTATCAATGTGATAGGAGAACGAGATGCTCGACCTAATTATGCTACGTCCACCAAAAGAAAGAGCTGTAGTCGCTTCGTCGTCGTCGTCGCAGAGGAACAACAATTGGGATCTTCCCTGCTTGAACCGTGGGTGAGTATAACATTTCTTTCTATCATAATATGAAACTTTTGGTTTGTAACTGTCGGGGTGCGGGGATTAGCTTACAAGGAAAGCTGAGCCAGATGATTGGGAAGAGGCTGCAGTTCACCGAGAATGACGAGATATTCACTCCTTTGGTTATCAGGTAGGGTTGGAACATAGGTAGGTATCTAACTAGCCTTGGTCATGGATCGCGGTTAGGCGTGACAGAACCAAACTCTTTGGAACAACTTGAGTATAAGCTGAGAATAAGTACTCGCGAATGACACACCAATCCAATCTCACATACATTGCTTGGAATTCAATGTGGCAGAGAAAGACAAAGACTGCTCACTTCTTTGACAATTTATTCGATGTCTTTACATTATGCATTTTCATCGATCTAGAAAAGAGATCTTTCTCACCTTCTCATTTAACTGGAGCTGGGGGAGGATAGCAGAAAAGAGCGTATAGGACCAATCTCACTCTCCATCCACCCCTCCTTGTCATTCCATGGGGCCATCCCATTCACAGTCTAATGGTTTGGACGACGATAATGGCCATGATGATGATGGTAACGGTGGTGATGACACCTTTTTATAACATATAGATGACTTTTCTACACTTCTATATTTAATACAAGTATTCTCGACTTAAATAACCTATCACACTTCTTCTTTTATTGGAACGCAGAAGAGAAAGAATGTGAAATGCATAAAACCCTGCAAAAAGACCTATCACATCTAATGCTAGGTGCCATAAAAAGTAAAAGGTTTTCTCCAAAGTCCAAAGAAGAAACCTATCGCACTTAGCGGCAGACATCAAAGTTCCTGTTAGTAAATGAGGAAGTCTTGAAAGACATGGTGGTGGTAGAAAGCGTGAACCAAGTCTAGAAAACAATCTCTCTCTCTTTTTTCTCTTTGCCAGTTCACAGTGCTAAACAACAACAGTTTGGTATCAGAGCTCTCTTCTTAAAGGGACTTGTGAGTGAACCAAGTGTATCCCATTAAAGACCTAAACACTTTGTTTTAATCCATTCAATATATGGATTCTGAAACACCTTTCACAGCACTAGCACCACCTGTGTTTAATGGTGATAATTATCATGTTTGGGCAGTCAGAATGGAGGCACACCTAGAGGCAAATGATCTTTGGGAAGCTGTTGAGGAAGACTACGAAGTTCTTCCATTGTCAGACAATCCAACATTGGCTCAACTCGAAAAATCATAAGGAGAAGAAAGCAAGAAAGTCAAAGGCAAGAGCTACTTTGTTTGTTGCTGTCTCACCAACAATTTTTACCAGAATTATGACTATGAAATCAGCATTTGACATCTGGAATTTTCTCAAGAATGAATACGAAGGAGATGAAAGGATCAAGGGAATGCAAGTGTTGAATTTGGTAAGAGAATTTGAGATGCAGAAAATGAAAGAGTCAGACACAATCAGAGAATATGCTAATAAACTTCTTAGCATTGTTAACAAAGTAAGATTACTTGGTTCTGAGTTTTCTGATTCTAGAATAGTACAAAAAATACTTGTAACTATTCCTGAAAGATTTGAAGCTACTATTTCTTCCTTGGAGAATACTAAAGATCTGTCAAGAATTACCTTGGCAGAACTTCTAAATGCTTTGCAGGCTCAAGAACAAAGAAGAATAATAAGGGCTGAAGGTTCTGTGGAAGGAGCATTGCAAGCTAAATTACAAATCAACCAAGGAGAAAAAGGCAAGAAAAATAAAAACAAACAAAAGAATTCCAGCACACCAAAAGCAACTGCTGACACCATCAACAATAATGGAGGAAAAAATAAAAAATTTCCTCCTTGTAAGCATTGTGGCAAAAAGGGTCATCCTCCTTTCAAGTGTTGGAAAAGACCTGATGTCAAGTGTGATAAGTGCAACAAGCTGGGACATCATGAGAGAATCTGTAAAAGTAATTTTCAGCAGAAAAATGAGGCTCAAGTTGCAGATCAACATGAAGAGGAAGAGCAGCTATTTGTAGCAACTTGTTTTACAGGCAGTAACTCAAGTGAATGTTGGCTAATGGATAGTGGTTGTACCAATCACATGACCTATGATCAAGAGCTTTTCAAAGAGCTAGACAGATCAGAGGTATCAAAAGTCAGAATTGGCAATGGTGAGCTCATTCCTGTCAAAGGAAAGGGAACTGTAGCCATTGAAAGTTGCACAGGTACAAAATTAATTACTGATGTTTTGTATGTACCTAATATTAACCAAAATTTGCTAAGTGTGGGACAATTAATTGAAAAGGGATTTAAAGTCATCTTTGAAAATAAACAATGTTTAATCAAAGATGCAAATGATAAAGAAGTTTTCAAGATTAAAATGAGAGGCAAAAGTTTCTCACTTGATCTAATGAAGGAGGAACAGGCAGCTTATCCCATTACAGTAAGCAATACAGAGATTTGGCATAAAAGGCTAGGCCATTTTCATCATGCTGCAGTACTGAAGATGCAAAGGAAGGAGTTAGTTCAAGGCTTACCTCACCTCGAGACTGAATTACCAAGCTGCAGAGTTTGTCAATACGGCAAGCAGGCAAGATTACCCTTCAAACAAGCAACTTGGAGAGCAACTCAAAGGCTGCAACTGATTCACACAGATGTGGCAGGACCTCAAAGAATTTCTTCACTCAAAGGAAGTAAATATTACATTGTCTTTATAGATGATTTCACTAGAATATGCTGGATTTATTTCCTCAGGTTCAAGTCAGAGGTCGCAAGTGTGTTTTGGCGATTCAAGAAATGGATTGAGAACCAAAGTGGCTGTAAGATCCAAGTTCTGAGGTCTGACAATGGCAAGGAGTACACCTCAGAAAAATTCAATTTGTTTTGTGAGGAAGCAGGCATTGAGCATCAACTTACAACTCCATACACTCCACAACAGAATGGAGTCAGTGAAAGAAAGAATAGAACAATAATGGAAATGGTCAGATGCATGCTTTACGAGAAAGGGTTGTCTAAAGAATATTGGGCAGAGGCTGCAAACACTGCAGTATTTTTGCTTAATAGACTTCCCACCAAAGCAGTAGATGGGAAGACTCCTTTTGAGGCCTGGTATGGTTATAAGCCCTCTTTGAAAAATTTTAAAGTGTTTGGATGCTTGTGTTTTACTTATGTGCCACAGATTAAAAGAGACAAGCTAGACAAAAAAGCTGAACCCGGTATTTTTGTGGGATATAGCTCAATATCTAAGGCATACAGAGTTTTTCAACCTCACACAAGGAAAATTCTAATAAGCAGGGATGTTCACTTCATGGAGAATGAACAATGGAGCTGGAATATTGTAGAAAAGCAGCTGATTACTGATCCTTTGCAAAATCAAAATGAGTTATTTGATGAACCTCCTGTAAGAGGCATTAGATTGATTTCTGATATTTATCAAGAATGCAATGTTGCTGTTCTTGAACCAGCAAGGGTATTGGGAAGCAGAAAAAGATCCCAAGTGGAGAGATGCAATGCAGGAGGTGCTCTCCATGATTAAAAAAAATCAAACTTGGGAACTAGTTGAAAGACCTAAACACAAAAAGGTGATTGGAGTCAAATGGGTGTTTAGAACAAAACTAAATGCAGATGGCTCAATCAACAGGCATAAAGCAAGGTTAGTGGTAAAAGGGTATGCTCAAATTTCTAGAGTTGATTTCTTTGATACATTTGCTCCTGTTGCAAGGCTAGACACTATTAGATTGCTGTTAGCTATTGCAGCACAGAAAGGGTGGAAAATCTACCAACTTGATGTCAAGTCAGCATTTTTAAATGGATTTTTGGAGGAAGAAATCTATGTTGAGCAGCCTGAAGGTTTTATTATGAAGGAGCATGAAGACAAGGTCTATTTACTAAAGAAGGCTTTGTATGGTTTAAAACAAGCTCCAAGAGCTTGGTACAGCAGAATTGATGAATACTTATTGAAATTAGGCTTTGTTAAAAGTCTTAGTGAATCCACTTTGTATATCAAAGGTGATCAAGCTAACTTTATTGTGATCTCCTTGTATGTTGATGATCTCTTGGTTACAGGTAGCAATATTGAACTTATTCAGCAGTTCAAAGAAGATATGATGCAAGTTTTTGAGATGACAGACTTGGGAGAAATGTCACACTTCCTTAGAATGGAGATTAAGCAAAAAAAGAATGAGATCTTCATTTGTCAAAGGAAGTACGCAAAAGAGATCCTAAAAAAATTCAACATGGAGAACTGTAAAAGCATGAGCACTCCTATGTGTCAAAAGGAGAAACTGCGCAAGGATGATGGAGTAGAAAAAGTGGATGAAACATTCTACAGAAGCTTAGTTGGCTGCTTGATGTATCTCACAGCAACAAGACCAGATATTTTGTATGTTGTAAGTGTACTTTCAAGATTTATGAATTGTGCAAATGAATTTCATTTTAAAGCAGAAAAAAGAGTTCTAAGATATGTCAAGGGGACCTCAAGTTATGGTATCAAATTTTGTTCATCACAAAATTTCAAGCTACAAGGTTATTCTGACAGTGATTAGGCATGATCCTTAAATGATATGAAAAGTACCTCATGTTATTGCTTCAGTATTGGATCAGGAGTATTCACTTGGTGTTTAAAAAAACAGGAAATAGTTGCGCAATCAACAATTGAAGTAGAGTTTATAGCAGTCACAGCAGCTGTTAATCAAGCTTTATGGCTAAGAAAAGTTCTAACTGATTTGAACTTGGAACAAAAGATGAGTACAGAGGTGATGGTAGACAATCATGCAGCCATAGCCATTTCCAATAATCCAGTTTTTCATGGAAAAACTAAGCATTTCAGTATAAAATTGTTCTTTCTCAGAGATGTTCAAAAGAATGGTGCAGTATGTTTGAAGTATTGCAAGACTGAAAATCAACCAGCAGATATCTTCACTAAAGCTCTTCCTAGAAGCAGATTTGAGTTTTTAAGAGAGAAACTCGGAATCTTCACCTACTGATGCAAGGATGAGTGTTGAATGTGTGCATCAGTAGCTGCAGAGTTGCTGATATGGATAGCTGAGTTGGTTGCATAGAAAGAATTAATGCTGGAAGTTCAAAACTTATCTTTATCTTTAAATCTTATCTTTGATTTAGACTTATCATTATCTTTAATTTAGGCCTATCACTTATCCTTTATTATGTTTCAACTCTATATAAAGAGTAATACAATGAATAAAAATTTTAGAGAGACTTTCAGAAAATAATATATCTCTCTCTCTCTCTTTTTTCTCTTTGCCAGTTCACAGTGCTAAACAACAACAATACCTATCACATGATGCGAAAGATAGCATAACAAATGGAAACTACCAATATTTTGACTATTGCCCTTCTAGTGTGATAAGTTTTGCTTCGAATTTTACTAGATGTGTATTAGAGAGGGTGCTAGCCGGCTGGCTTAGCCTGGTTGCAAGAAAGATACAAGGCTGAGATGGCCCATATGGAAGTAGATAAGAAAAGATCGGCCACAGATGTCGCAGGATTCTTTGGAAGAAATGAACCTCGGGGCTGAAGTTAGTGTATTTTGTGCCTCGGCCTTCTTTCTATGCTAGGTTGGGTTGGGTGGGGGTAACAATCTTCCCGACCAGCAGGATTTGATCATCGACTTCCCTCCTCAATACATTAGGTACATGGTCCACTTTTTGGGTGGGGTTTTAGGATTGTGCTAGGTTATCTTGAGCACATAAACAAAACAGGAAGAGTCTTGATGCTGAGACACTTGCCACGATCTTCTGATCCTTCTTAGTTAGGTTTTTGGGGTTTAGGCTTGGCAGTAGAATGAAAAAATAGAAGACTTTCTTAGAAATATGTATGCCAAGCGGATCGACTTTACGTTTATTCATTACCACAGGTTCGACGCCTAAGAGGTATGCCGAAAAGAAGATCAAGTCCTTAGTGGTCCTCTTTTTTAGCTAATCAACAAGCATCGCTTGGCGGTCCTCTCAAATCCCATAACTTGAATTTAAATGAACGTTTTACTAATTGTGTGTTAAGTTGAAGGAATGACTTACCAATAATGAATGTTACACCTGGCTGATCCCTTTTCAAAGAAGGAGGCTAGAGTTAGAGCCACTAAGGCCGAAGAAAGACCTATTACTCTACATTAAGAATTCTCGGCCTAGTTCCATCACATTGAAAGAAAAAGAGGGAAAGGCTTGCGATCCCACGCTCTACTAAAACGGGAGATTCTCTTTTGGCCTACCACATTTCTAGGTTGGACTTGATTGCCATTGCCCTTGATTGGGGAGGAGAAACCTAGCATGAGAAGTCGCAGGGTCTTTAGTTCGTATCACTTTAATATTCAATGCGATAGGTTACTTTGATGCGTAATGGAATGCCCTGACTTGATGGTCCAGCCTATAGTACACTTCTAACTAACAAAAGACTAGGATTTCGTAGATTCACTAGGATCCGATTGTTGAATTGGTTGCCTGCCGACTTTCACCGTTCATTCCCCCGCTAATAGTGGTGGGAGGGGATCCTTCTTTGATCTTTCTTTTCTTTCATCTTTTTTCACGGTGAGGAGGCTAATGGCCGGTGTGATAGGTTCATGCGATAGGTTTGTCTTTGCTTTGTTCTTCGTCTTTGCTTTGTTGATGCTTATTCTTATCTTGTTCCTGGTCGAGTCAATGTAAATCCTTTTCCAAGATTGAAGATTGAAACATTATTAAAGGGTTCGGGCCTTCCATACACTAGTTATAGAGCGGATTCGGCGATAGGATTAGTTGAAACAACTATTAGTCTATATAAAGAAAAAGTTGACTGTAAAATCTCAATTTAGAAAGACTGGGCAACACTTATCATATTCGGAAATAACAACCTATCACATCTAGAATACCGCCTAGTAGAGCCAGAAGTTAAAATTTTGCAGGGATGTGACATGCCCATATAGCAATAAAGTCAAGAGTAAGTTTCGGCTCTAGGTAAATATCCATAACCACCAGTCCTAGCTCCTTAGCCAACATACCCGTACAAGTGTATTTGCTCCCTCAGGGAAGATCAAATAAACCACAAGGCAGGCCTATTAGCCTTTATTCCTAAAAAACTTGTTTATTAGATAGATAGCTTCATTTTCATCTTTCTCGCAAGTGAAGGTGCAGGCACTAGCTTTATCTAGTGAATTCAGGATAAAGCCCACCACGAGCAAAGCGGGCACTAGCTCATTACATTCTCCACAAGAACGCCGACGCTTCCATCATCTCCTTCAGATCTAAATTCTCAAATAGAAATACATATGAAAGATTCATCTAGAATCGCATGCACAACTTTGTTTTTTAACATTCCCGTGAGCGAAGTAGGCACCGGCCCAAGTATTCTGACTCCCGCACGTGCCAAGAGTTATTCCCAGGTTCCCATCTATACCTGTTTAGGAAAAAATTCAATAATCCATGTACTCCTAAAGCTCTGATCCACCGTATGTCCCACATTGGGTAAAGGATACTGGGTACAGATGTGCTGATGGATCAACAATCAATCGTGAACCTGACGTACCGGATTTGAATCCATTGACAAAGAAGGAACATTGGCTCAAAACCCAAAAAACAATAGAAAGCTGTCGGCCGAATTTCATTCAACATAAAGAAGAAGCCACTTCTACTCAGCTCGGGAAGCTTTTTCCTCACCCACTTGGTGTGGCTATCACACCTCACTCAATCACTTAGATTGTGCAACCACTAAACTAAATTATAGTTCACCGATAGTATACCTGAGCCCACAAAGGGTCGATTTGGTTAATAAAAAACATATTTGAGACTGTTTCCCTCGTAATCAAAGCAAGAAGTAAAGAAGTCAAGATTGAGCTATCAGATTTAGGGTTCCATAGTAGCGGTGAATGGATGATGAACAAGAAGAGGTGAATCTAGTACACACAGGTGATAGGACAAGTAAAGCGTTCACCCTGGAATTAGATAAAGAAAAGATTTTTCCAAGATTCGATTAGAGGGTGTCACAAATGCCCAGGTTGATTACGAACCTAGACAAAATCTTTCTGGACAGAGCACAAGCAGCAGTTCCATGCTGAGTGAAGGGCAAATGATCAAATTCTATCGATCTAAGTCTCTTCCTTACTCATCATTAGATGAAATCAAAGCAATGCTTTTCTATCCGCTAGGCTGTTGTAGGTTTGTATGCTGTCAAAAGCCATTTCTTCACAAGAGATGTCTAAGTTGAATACCATCACACGTTTTGGGAAGGAACTTCTTGGCTGGTCCTCTGTAATTGGTACTCTTCCTCATTGGGCAAGCTCACACCCCCAATATCTGAGTGAGATAGCAAGCTGACTTCGAGTTGATGAGGCTTTGTTGAATGTGTGCATCAGTAGCTGCAGAGTTGCTGATATGGATAGCAGAGTTGGCTGCATACATGGAATTAATGCTGGAAGTTCAAAACTTATCTTATCTTTAAATCTTATCTTTGATTTAGGTTTATCATTATCTTTAATTTAGGCTTATCACTTATCCTTTATTATGTTTCAACTCTATATAAAGAGCAATACAATAAATAAAAATTTTATAGAGACTTTCAGAAAACAATTGCTCTCTCTCTCTTTTCTTTTCTCTTTGCCAGTTCACATTGCTAAACAACAATAGTTTGGTATCAGAGCCCTCTTCTTAAAGGAACTTGTGAGTGAACCAAGTGTATCCCATTAAAGACCTAAACACTTTGTTTTAATCCATTCAATATATGGATTCTGAAACACTTTTCACAGCACTAGCACCACCTGTGTTTAATGGTGATAATTATCATGTTTGGGCAGTCAGAATGGAGGCACACCTAGAGGCAAGTGTATCCCATTACAGACCCAATAACTTACTCCAATTATGAATTTTCATCCACCCAACAACTATACCATATCCCAACACCTCTTTCCATCCACAAAACCCTAAAAGAAAATATACCTATTAGATCTTGATTCACCATTGAAGATCCTTGAGGCATATCAGTTGGTATCAGAGCCTCTTTGAATCAAGAAACTCATTCACTTGAAAATTTCAGGAAGAATTATGTCTGGAGAAGAAAGAACTCCTCCTGTTCCGAAAGGATTGAGTTTGGTTCAAGCTAAGATCCTAGCACTTGAACACCAGTAAGTAGAGATGAGGGAGCAAATTGACCGTTTAATTCAAGTCGTGGAAAGGAATACCATTCAGCAACAACCCAAAGACATGAAACGATGAGGGTAACGAGCAACTAGAGGGCTTGATTATTATGAAGAGGATGAGCTTGATGAGCTGGAAATAGATAATGAAGCTGGGGAGAGACAATGGTAGAGAAGAAATACCAGGGATAATGGAATTGATGTTAAGCTAAAGATTCCAGCATTTCGAGGAACAAGTTCACCCGAGGAGTACTTAGAATGGGTGCAAAAAGTAAAGAAGGTATTTGAGTACTATGATTATTCTGAACCAAGGAAGTGCAAGTTGGCAGCTCTTGAATTCAATGATTATGCCAATTTATGGTGGGAAAACGAGAAAACTAGGCGAAGAAGGGAAGGTTTAGGTGAGGTGACAAGTTGGAGAGTCATGAAAGATTAATGGAGAGAAGATTTTTGCCAGAATATTACAAACAAGAACTATACTTTAAGCTTCAAAGTTTAAGGCAAGGGGGCATATGTGTGGAAGATTATGTCAAAGAGTATGAGATGCTTATGATGAGATGTAACTTGCAAGAACTAGAAGAACTAATGATTGCAAGGTTCCTTGGCAGGGCTAAAGTATGAAATTGCAAGTAGGCAGAATTGCAACCATATGTTTCTTTGCAAGATGTGATTAAACTTGCTATCAAGGTGGAGAGACAACTAATAAGGGGAGTGTACAGATCAGGTTCTACCAAAAATATCAATTCATCATCTACTTATTCGACTTCCCTTTCAAAGAAGATAGCAAAGTCAGTAGAGAAAAGTGGTCCTAGCAAGTCAGCAGTAGCTATTGATAAAGGAAAAGAGAAAGTGGTAGAAACCATTCCTCTAAAACGGAGCTGAGACATCAAATGCTTTAAATGCCTTGGACATGGGCATATCGCTTTTGAATGTCCAAATAGGAGGGTAATGGTGCTTAAGGACTCACAAGGAGAATTGGAGAGTGAAGACGAGGCTGCAGAAGAAAAGGGAGTGGAAGATGCCGAGGAAGAAGAGGTAGAACATGCTGAAATTGGAGAAATGCTTGTAGTTCGCCGCACCATGACTACACAAGCAAAAATGGAAGATGAGCAACGTGAGAATATCATTCATACAAGGTTTGCAATTCAAAATAAGGTCTGTGGAGTTATAATTGATGGAGGTAGTTGTACAAATGTGGCTTCCATTACCTTGGTAGAAAAAACTAAATTTAACTATTCTAAAACATCCCCAACCTTACAGATCACAGTGGCTAAATAATAATGGTAATGTGAAGGTTACTCTGCCGACTCAAGTGAAAGCAATTTTAAAGGAGTTTGCTGATGTATTTCCAGAAGACATACCAAAAGGGTTACCACCAAACAGAGGAATTGAGCACCAAATAGATCTCATACCAGGGGCAACTCTGCCAAATCGACCAGCCTATAGAAGCAATCCAAAAGAGACTAAAGAGTTGCAAAAACAAGTTTTATGAGCTGATTGATAAGGGATATGTTAGGGAATCTATGAGTCCTTGTTCCGTACCAGCTTTGTTGGTACCGAAGAAGGATGGAACCAAGCAGATGTGTGTGCATAGTAAGGCAATCAACAAGATTACAGTAAAAATATCACTATCCTATCCTTAGACTTGATGATATGCTTGACGAGTTAAATGGTGCTGCTATATTTTCTAAAGTAGATCTCAAAAGTGGTTATCATCAAATTAGGATGAAAGAAGGGGATGAATGGAAAATCGCTTTTAAAACTAAATTTGGATTATATGAATGGATGGTTATGCCATTTAGTTTATCTAATGCACCAAGCACCTTTATGAGATTGATTAATTACGTACTTAGGAACTTTATTGGTGATTTTGTTATTGTTTATTTCGATGATATTCTGATCTACAGTAGAAGTTTAGAAACACATATAATTCATTTGAGAAAAGTGTTTAAAGTACTAAGAGAAGAGAAATTATATGGCAATTTGAAGAAATGCCATTTTTGCCAAGACCGTGTAGTTTTTCTTGGTTATGTGGTGTTAAAGCATGGTGTTGGAGTTGATGAAGAAAAGGTAAAGGCTATTAAAGATTAGCCTATTCCAAGTAGTGTTGCTGAAGTGAGAAGTTTCCATGGGTTAGCTTCTTTTTATGCTAGGTTTGTGAAGAATTTAGTACTTTACTTACTCCTATTACTAAAATTATTAAGAAAGAAAGGGCTTTTGAATGGAATGATGAAGCACAAAGGAGTTTTGAGTTGATTAAAGAGAAGTTAACAACTGCACCAATTTTAGCATTACCTGATTTCACCAAAACTTTTGAATTAGAGTGTGATGCATCTGGTGTGGGAATTGGGGCTGTTCTTATGCAAGAAGGGCGTCCATTAGCATACTTTAGAGACTTGGCAACATTATTTACTGCCCAAGGAGTTTGTTATTCACACTGATCATGAGTCCTTGAAGCATTTAAAGGGGCAAAGCAAGCTGAATAGAAGGCATGCCAAATGGGTGGAATTCTTAGAGTCTTTTCCTTACGTGATCAAGTACAAGAAAGGAAATGTGAACATTGTGGCTGATGCACTATCTCCGAGGTACTCTTTAATTTCCATGTTAAATGTTAAACTAATGGGTTTTAAGATGCTTGTAGATCAGTATAAAAATGACCCAAAGTTTGCATCAATATATGAGGAGTGCAAGAAAGGAGCCATGCAAGGATTTTATCGACATGATGACTATCTGTTCAAGCAAGGTAGACTGTGCATCCCAAATTGTTCAATCCGTGAGCACTTAGTGAGGGAAACTCATGGTGGAGGTTTAGCTGGTCATTTTGGAGAAAAGAAGACATTAGAGGCACTTAAGGAACACTTTTATTGGCCAACCATGATCAACGATGTTAAAAGAGTCATAGAAAGATGTGTGATATGTAAGAAAGCCAAGAGCAAGGAGATGTCACAAGGGTTATACATGTCATTGCCTGTACCAGACCAACCGTGGGAAGATTTAAGCATGGATTTTGTTCTTGGTTTGCCTAGAACGCAGAGGGGAAAGGATTCAGTTATGGTAGTTGTTGACAGGTTTTCCAAGATGTCTCATTTTATTCCGTGCCACAAGACAAATGATGCTCAACATATTGCTGATTTATTTTTCAAGGAGATTGTTCGATTGCATGGGATTCCCAAAAGTATTGTTTCAGACCGTGATGTCAAATTCTTAAGTTACTTTTGGAAGACTTTATGGAAAAGACTTGGAACAAAACTACTCTTTAGCACAACATGTCATCCTCAAACTGATGGACAAACCAAAGTGGTAAATCGAACCCTTTTCTTCTTTACTTCGTACTATTGTCAACAAGAATTTGAAGAATTGGGATGACTGTTTATCATATGTTGAGTTTGCTTATAATAGAAGTGTGCACAGTGGAACGAAGCATTCTCCGTTTGAGATAGTTTATGGATTCAATCCTACAACTCCTCTTGATTTGTTGCCACTGCCTATTGAAGAGAGAATTTGCTTTGATGGAAACAAAAAGGCTGAGTTTGTTAAATCTCTACATGAGAGTGTGAAGAAACAAATTGAAAAGAAAAATGAAGAATACGCACAGTTAGCAAACAAAAGGAGAACAAGAATTCAATTTGCACCAGGAGATTTAGTTTGGATTCACCTACGCAAGGAAAGGTTTCCAACACAAAGAAAATCAAAACTAATGCCAAGGGCTGATGGTCCTTTTAGAGTTGTTGACAAGGTGAATGATAATGCTTATAAGATCGAATTGCCCGGAGATTATAATGTTTCTGCTACATTCAATGTCAGGACCTTTCTCCTTACTTAGAAGATGATTTCAAAGACACCGAGGAGAAGGATTTGAGGGCAAATCCAATTCAACAAGGGGAAGATGATGTGCTCAATCATGGAAATGAAGTTGCTGCCATCCAAGAAAGATTAATCCTCATTGACAAAGGACATCCATGCCAAGGAGAATTCCAGCAGCAACAGGAAATGTCACTAGGCAAGGAGTTTGAGATCAAGTAGGGTTTTACAAGTAAGATTTTAAGTAGGATTAGGAACCCAATATATTAGGCTTATCTTCATAGAATTCTAGATGACTTAGTAGTCCTTATTTACTTAAGAATCCTTATCATAGATGAATTAGGCGTTTTAGTATAAGTTAGACATGGAAAGACTGTCATCACTATAAATACAACATTATTGCTTGTAATTAAACAGTTTTGATGAATAAGCGAAATTTTGCTTAGTTGCATCCAAATTCTTATCTAAACAAATTCTTTGTTTAGTGGCGAATTATCTATCGATTCTTATCACTCTTCCTTCTTTCTATCTTAGAGTGTGGCGAATCAACCTAGTAATCTTGTTTGTGGCGATCTGATCTTATCAAACTTGATTAACTAGTTTTAATTTCTTTCTTTTGATTCTTGATATTGATTGAAATTCTTTTTTCTTTTTCTTCTTAAACTTTTCATAAGCTATCCCTATCACATTCCCACTTCAAATTCGTACATAACCCTTCAGCTTCCTTAAAACACCTCTACAGACCTAATAACTTACTCCAATTACGAATTTTCATCCACCTAACAACTATACCATATCCCGAGCACCTCTTTCCATCCACAAAACCCTAAAAGAAAATATACCCATTAGATCTTGATTCACCATTGAAGATCCTTGAGGCAGATCACAGGCAGTCTGATGGAGCTGATTAGATCCACGACCGAGATAGAGCCATCCCTAGAACCCAAGTTTGAATCCTGAGACTAGCCCACAAGAACCTGCAATACAAAGACTAACCATGGAGGTTACTGAAGCTGCTGAATCGACCTCTGAGAAGGAAGAAGAACAAGAGCTACTACGTTTGAGGAACAAGCCATTGTGGCTGCACCTATCAAGTTACACGATCTTTTTGTTTGGCTGCTTTAATTAGGCTTTATTCCCGAGCTCACTTTTTAAATGCTCTGGTGGAGCTGGAGAAGCAAGACTAGCCCTTATTAGTAATTAGTAAAGCTTCAGCCTTCTAATCGACATCTTTTGATCGTTTTACTATCATAATGGGAAAGATCAACTACACTGGCCTGAGAAGGTGTGTAAATGGTCACTCTATCACTATAAGGTATCAATGGACACTCTTTTTCATTTATCAAAAAAAAGAAAGTAGGGACCTAAGCACGAAGCTATTACATAATCAAAGCCTTTTTTATCTTTTGCGAATAGACGCACAAGATAACCTTTGATACATGCCACTAGCTATTTAACCACTTTACCAAGAACAGTTAAATCATACAACACAATTCATTGGCTTCTCCTCTGAGGAAGTCAAAAAACCCCACATGCTCTTTCCCATATCACCTATACAAATTCGAAGCTAACCCCTGCACCTGATTCATCCCCTTGAATAATGGGTTTGTAGGCGAGTCTTTCTTTGAATTTATGATGGAGAGACGGGGAAGATAGTAAAACTTTTTTTTTCCCGGGCTGGCTCATTTGAAAATTTTGGAAAGTGATGATGAAGAAGCGATTGATTATTCCTATAAAGCCAAAGCCAGTAAAAAACCAATTCGCACATTAGCTTAGTTCCCATCTCATAGAAACAGAATGGTGCGGGGTTCCAAACCTCCTATTAAATAAAGGTAGAATAGAAGAGAGGAATCAATCACAGTTTGACGTGCTGAGGAAGATGAAAAGAGTATATGTGGTATACCCAAAAAAAAGGTAGAGGAGGCAAATGTAATGAAAATTCAGATCAAGTGCCAGAAGAAATGGTCGACTCTGAATCTGGATTGGTTTGAATCGAGAATGAAAGATTTTCTCTCCTCTCCTGGTGGTTTTTACTCATGGCTATAGCCAGTTGCTAAGATGATTCCCATTCAAGCATTCTATTCTCATTCAACGGCCTATCAATGCTGCTTATTCTAAATTCCTTTCCTTCTACTCTTTTTTACATTGCAAGAAGTAAACGAAGTATTTCCTTTCGAAAGAAACTTCTGAAGTAACGTCTTTCAGTATTGGGACTGAAGTCAAGTACTTTCAAGTTGCTCTTTGCCTAAATCCCTCCTTCTGACTTAGAAATACCAATTATAAATAGGTTTAGCATCATTTTAGAATTTAATAATACTAACCCATTAATTATTCTTTGTGCAGCAATGGCAAGCCCATCTCAAAGTCCAAATGCCTTTTTCTTTGGCCCATTTGCTTTATCTACCTTTCCTTCTGGTACAAATCTCTCTTTTAGAGCAAAAGCCCAATTAAAGCCTGAGCAAAAATGTTTGGTAGATAATTTATGGAATGCCAACCTTAAAGCCAAACCAGAAATTCTTCATGCTCTTTGCTGTTACCTGGATCTTAAAAATAAAGAAGAAAATCTCAAATCAATGCTTTTGCCTGTTCAGCATATTATATTTCACTCTGTGGGAACCACTTGAAGAAATTTATGGGTTTCAGCAAAATGATGGAAATGGGGTATTTCTACAGAATTATTGTGACAAAGCCAGACCAAGTCAGAAAATTTGTAGAACCCTATTCTTGGAGGCTAGCACATGTTTTGTATACTCTTTTTGAAAAAGATAAATGTCCCTCTGGATATATTAATTTAAGGGTAAAATCCATACCAGCCTCCTACAGCAATGGTTATCCTGAAGAAGCTAGGTCTGAAATTCTCATTGAATGTTGTCCCTTTTCAAGGCCAGCAATGGTTACATTTTCCAGGGGACTCATCCCACATTGTTTTGCATCTACAGATGAATGTATAAGCCGTGCCAGGACTTTCTTATAGGCCTTCAACACCATTATACATGGGCCTATAAGTCTTCTTTAATATTTGAAGAAAGGAATCTTAAAGTTTTTTGTTCCCAATCCAAATGTTATGTTCCTTTTCTCAGTCATATTCTAGAAGACCCCATAAAACTCCTTCATTATCAACAAGTTCATGCAGGAGCAAATTATGGAATGATAGGAGATCACGGGAATTCTCAGGAAAGTCATTATCCAAGCATAAGGGATGAAGATGATGATGATTTGATTGACTTAGATGAGTGAAGAAAAAGACAAGCATACCACCTCCAGAAAGATGCCTGACAATGTTTATCAATCATTTACTTTTATGTAACTTTTAGTAAACCATGGTTCTATCTAACCATGAGTTATGTAACTAGAGTTTCTTTTTGATAAAGTAACCATGGTTAGTTTAACCATGAGTCACTTTTAGGTTGTATAAAAACCCCAGTTTTTCATTCAATAAACAAGTTGAAATCTTCAACAAAACTTTCTCTTTCAAGAAATCTCTCCTACCCCTCTCTAAAAATCAACCTTTCAGAACTCAAAGGTAATTTTCCTTAATTCTCTCAACATATTCCGATAAGGTAGAGAGATACTCCCTTATTGGTCTTATTCTATATCCCTAACACCGTTGAAACTCCGGTTGTTGGTTTCTTTAAACAACTTTGGTAAATTTCAAATTATTTTATAATTTGATGTGAACAGTAATTGTTAGTATGTTAGGCTAAAACACTATACATTAGAGATAGTAGTAGGTTGTTAGATTCAGAAGAGTAAAATGAATTAAAAAAAGAAGAAGGTATTTTGGTATTTTTATTCTCTTTCTATCCTGTTCAGAAGCTTCTATATTAGACTATAATCTTAAAATCCTAGTAACAGAAAGCCACAACGTAAATTGAGGGTTCTATCCCATCACCCAGGGAAGTTCAACCTCTTTGGATAGTGGTAACCTTGTTTTGTGAAAGGATATAAAGATTTAAGTTTAATATTGCTGCCCTTCTGATTCTATACCTTGCCCTAAAATTGGTAGAAAAAGCTACTAAAATCAGGATTCCATCAAATAGCCATGCATCCGGATAGCATAGAATGGACAACTTTTACATCACCTTTAGGACAATATGAATGGCTAGTCATGCCTTTTGGACTAAAAAATGCACCTAGTATATTTCAAAGAAAAAAATTGGCTGAAATATATAGAATTAAAAATAGAAAAAGATTTAGAAATAAGCAGATTAGAACAAAAAATAAATGATATAGAAAGAAAATACAAATTAAAACAAATAGAGGAAGAGGATGAATTAGAAATAATTGCTAGTAATACTCCTAGATTAGCAAATATGATAAATAATTTATTAAATTGTAAAGTAGCTATAGAAGTAAATAATAAGCAATATAGCTTAAATGTAATTATAGATACAGGAGCTAGTAAGTGTGCAATAGACGATAAAGCATTACCATTAGAATGTTTTGAGAAATTACCAACAGCAGTAAGAATAGTAGGAGTAAATAGTATAACACAAAGCTCTTTAAAGGTTAAAACAGGAAGGTATTTAATTTTTAAAACTCAAAAATATCCTTTACCTTTTTGTTATGTTTTACCATTACAAATTCATGATAGAACTCAAATAATTATAGAAATGAATTTTATATATAGCATGCAAGGAGGAATAACTATAGAAAATGGAAAAGCAACTTTCTATTTCTTCTAAAGGTAATGCATAATCTTGCATATTTCCTGTATTTCTCAATATTTCTAATAAATCCTCGTTTACTTCTTCTTTATTATAATTCTCTATTTTTGGATAATTATCCCCATATACTATGTCTATAAACATACTGCAGTCATCTAAGTCTAGTATTTCCAAAAAATTAATCTTCCAATCATAATTTGGATATTTACTATATAATATTTCCAATTTTTGTTTATCCTCCATCTTATAATCTAGATGCTACAAGACTATGTT
Source organism: Xylocarpus granatum (assembly GCA_019650275.1). Taxonomy (NCBI): domain Eukaryota; kingdom Viridiplantae; phylum Streptophyta; class Magnoliopsida; order Sapindales; family Meliaceae; genus Xylocarpus; species Xylocarpus granatum. Next base: position 34,048 of record BNST01002861.1, read on the forward strand.
TTAACCAATTTTCAATCACTCTTAATAGAGTTAATCTTACTTCAATTCTGTTTCTAAATATATTGTTGTGTGCTGTTTGTTCTAATTGTCTTTCAAACCTTTCTATTTCTATTACCAAAATATTCCTAAATGATGCTATATTTATTCTATTGTCTAATGTTATTCTTGTTAAACTATTTACTATCTGTCTATGTAAGTTAAAATCTGTATTTATTGACATTTTAACTACTTCTTCCTATGGTAGGTAGATTTTGTTCTATGGATTCTTTGTCACTATCTAATTCTGATGTTCCTACATTTCTTTGTTCTATAAAATTATCAAATCTTATACTTTGGTTACCATTTACATCTACATATATTGAACTATTTTCTGGTACTAATACTGTTTTTCTAGTATTTATTTCTACAAATCTTTCTAAATTCCATCCTAATCCTGCTAATCTGGTTGGATCTATTGTTTCTGGTTTTATCATTCTAATTCCTCTAGTAGATAATCCATTTATTATAGTATCCGTATTTACTCTATATCTATTTCCAGATTTATTACTTGCTCTTCCTAAATATCCTAGAGTTATATTTAAATTATCTCCTTCATAATCTTCATAACCTTTTGTTTGGATTCCTATTTTAAGTTTTTCTAAATCATTAATTGATTTTAATATATTAGGAGAATAATAGAATAAACCAGTATTACTATTTATATCTACTTCTATAGTTCCTAATACTGCTTTTGTCATATTTTTAATCCAACTAGTATCTAATAATACTATCAGTACCTTTGTTCCTACTCCTATCCTTGTTAGACCTTTAACTCCTATTACTATTAATCCAGAATGAACTAATTTCTTACCTTCTAATTTTACAGAATAAACTATACATTAGAAATAGTAGTAGGTTGTTAGATTCAGAAGAGTGAAATGAATTAAAAAAAAAGGTATTTTATTCTCTTTCTATCCTGTTCAGAAGTTTCTATATTAGACTATAATCTTAAAATCCTAGTAACAGAAAGCCACAACGTAAATTGAGGGTTCTATCCCATCACCCAGGGAAGTTCAACCTCTTTGGATAGTGGTAACCTTGTTCTGTGAAAGGATATAAAGATTATTTTTAAATTTACTTACATGGTTTTTTCTAGGTATGCCTTTTCTATAATTAGTAGCTTTTCTAAAATATTTCTTTTTTCTATCCCTTTTATAAATTCCTAATATATATACATTTTTACAATAATTATAACTTTTAACTTGTCTTGCTACTTCATTTATTATACATTGATTTTTTAAATATTCAAATGTAAATATTATTCTTGGTGCTATTCCTATTTGAAAGGCTGGTCCATGTTTTTTGTTCCATTCTTGTTCTAATATTGTGTTAAAAGGAGGTGGCAATTTTAAAAAATATTTACTACTAAGTTGATTATCAGTGAATGCTCTTCTTGTTTTGCTTGCTAAATTAAGATATTTATTACTAAAATCTTTTATCTATGTCATACTATCTATGTGTAATCTTTCTAGATCGTGTAAAGTTCTATTCTGCATTTCTGTATTTCCTCTATACTGGTCATATCCTAAAATTATTTGTCTTATTTGACTGGTTATATTTTCAGTTACGTCTGCATTAGCTAGTAATACTCTATATGCATTACTATAATCTTTTTTCCATGATTGGAAATAAAGTTTTGCTACTTCTCCTAACAAATTTTCTACATAATTGACCTTTTCTTGATTATCTATAAAATTAAAGGAAATGTCTTTTTAGAGCTAAGGGGAAGGTTTGGAACCCTAGCAGCAGAATGGAATCAGTTTACCGGGCTGACTTTCATGCCAACATGAGTAGTTTAACTTATCACTACCTCGTAAGGGTAAGGGTGTTGAGAATTGTTTTTTTGCTTTTTTGTTTTTTTAAAAAGTATTCAAATAGCCTTTGCATAGTTTACGAATTCTGCTTAGTAGGGACCTAAACACAGGAATGGTTTTTCTCAGAGTCAGGCCACGCCTTATGACGAAAGGGGGACAAAGGACGGGTCACCTGCCGATCTGTGATCAAACAAAACTATACCTGAAGAATGGGATACAGATTGACCGGCAGCAAAAGCCATCTCTATCAATCTACGCTCATTGATGAGACGGCGACATAGAGAAGAAAGTATACCGTTTTTCACCACCCCCCGTTGTCACTTAAAGTAAAGAATGATAGAAATTTTTGAATTAGGTGAGATCGAGGATGGAATCGAATAGCGAATGCACTTGCGGTTAAGACAGGTCCTGCATTTCCTACCTAATGCAATTGACCGACCCGGCATCTCTTTCGTTCAATAATGCCTTTGCTTCAAGACGCTATTTACCAATAAGAATAGGAAAAAGAAACTGCCTTTTTGAATTGAAGAAGCCGAAGTGGGTGAACGAACGCTGCGGTTACGAGCCGTAAGAAAGATGAGCGGAGCATTCCTTCCGCCGGCCTTTATAGGAGTAGGGGAGCGTGGTGAGATAGATAGACGTCCAATCCTGCAGATGCTAGTTGCTCGGCCTTAGTCTTGGGCTGATCTCACACTTCAATCAACCCCTTCGTACTTTGATCCAATCAATCGATCGATCAAGAGGCTAATCTCTTTTGTTTGGGCCATAAAAATCAAAAACTAAAAAAGGAAAGTCCTCGCTTTCTCTTGAACAAGGAAAGGGCAGCATAGCATTAGCTTCAATTGAACAAGCTCAACCTTGATGAAAAACAAAGGTGGTAGGCCGAAGAACCATTGAACACTTCAACTTGGCCACTAAAGAAGGCGAAGGCTGGGCGAGAGACTAGGCCAACTTACTGCCATGCCATGGTTTAACTTAAGGCTCCATAGATGGAACTATGTATTAGGTATTAGGGAGGGGAGGACACCACTCAGCACGTGGGGTTCAATGCCTAACAAAAACGGCCAAAAACATCAAAAAAAAGAAAAAAAGAGATGTACGGCGGAGGGAAGGAGAGAAAGAACGCATGCATGGAGATATTCTGATTCTGTCTGTCGTAGGTTCGAGAATCTATGAAAGGACATCCAAGACTAAGGAAGAATTCGAGGAAGTCCATTACTGAGAGAAGTGGTGATCTCGTCTTGCTTGCTGGGAGAAAGGAAGCTTTCCGGACCACCACCTTTTCCAGCCAGATAGCGAGCGATCACTCAGCAATGAACACTAACTGAAAGCGGCCGGGAATGAGTACCTATCCCTTACGGGAATCGAAACCCGTGTCTTCGACATGAAAAGATGATGTCCTAACCACTGGACGAAAGGGACCAAAAAGGCCATTCTTCATATACCTCAGCTCCAAGAATATAGGTGGTTCATTTTGTTTCTAAACGCAATTCAAGATTTTGTTTGTGGTCATGTTGGCGATTTCTGATGTGAATTCAGCGAGTCGTCCCCCCTTCCTACGAGTTCCCCCACTGATCCCAGTGATACACCAACCTCGCCCCCTCCCTTTCTCCGATCATAAAGCCCCCTGATTCCTTTCTTTTTCTTTCATCCCCCTCTGAACAGAATAAGTAAGGCCCCTGTTCTTTCTAATTAAAAAGAAAATAAGGGGCGAAGCGCCCGTTTAGAAGTGGCGAAGGCCTATGCTAAAGTAAGAAAGAAAGTACGTTAAGGTTACGAAGTAAGGTCAGCTGGTTAAGGAAAGTTCAGGTTATGAAATCGCTTAGTCGTTAATTAATTAATTAGAATAATAAATTAAGTAGCAGTGAGGCGTCGGTATGGAGTTCCGTCAGCTGTAGATATAGACTAGGCTAGGGTAAGGGACAGACTTCACCTCTTCTATTCTCTTCACTTACACCTTACACTTCCGCTGAGTCTAACGAGGCTCGGGTGCGGAGCCTTCCATTGTGGATTGAGACTATGCTAAGGTAGAACACTATAGAAACTTCACTGACTTTATCATAAACCTTGATTTCGCTACGCTCAATAAGAACCCAGAATAGCAGAAATCGGTTCGTGTTCCGCTTCCAAAGTCGTCGTCTTTGCCCAAGTGTGAACTGCAGACGACTCCCCGGTGGTTTCATTCCTTCTTACATGACTTCTGGGTCAACCCCAGCCCGAATGGGAAGAAAAGGGTCAGCCAAATAGCAGTCCACTTTGTACATTTACTGAGGCAGACCAATCAGGCATTTTAGAAAAGGGAAGGGAACTTCTCACCATCCATAACTTCATCAACACAAAATTGGTCAAAACACTTTAGCTACGTCCGAAAAAGATTGCACCCTTTGAGGTAAGAGTGGCAAGCGGGCAGAAGCTCAAGTGCACACAAGTAATCCAGGCAATAGCAATGCAAATTCAAGGAGTCAATAATAAAAGCAGAACTACACGTGTTAGCTCTGGCAGGTCTTAATGTGGTTTTAGGCAATGCTTGGCTTAAGACCATAGGCAAGATAATGTTTGACTACGAATCCATGGCCAAGCACTTCCAATGGAAGGGGAAGGACTGCATGTGGGAGGCATCCACCATCAATGCAGTGCATCATTGTAAGGTAGGTACCCTTGAACAACTATACCAAAAAAGGGAACAATGTTTTACGGTGCACTTGGCCACAAAAGAGGAAAACACAGCCGAACTACATGCATACGAAGACATACCAATATGAGTAAGGAACCTACTGGAGCAATTTAGAGATGTCTTAGGAAAGCCACAAGGACTACCACCCTCAAGACATTACGACCATGCCATCCCATTAATCGACGAAACCAAAGTGATTGATGCAGCACCTTACCGGTATGCACACTTCTAAAAGAACGAGATTGAAAGACAAGTGGAAGAGATGCTACAACAAGTTATTATCTGACCTAGCACTTCCTCTTTTTCTTCTCCCATTCTACTTGTTAAAAAGAAAGATCGAACTTTGAGGTTTTGCACCGATTATCGGGCACTCAACCAAGCATGTTAAGGATCATTTCTTGATCCCAACAATTGATGATATACTAGATGAGTTACATAGAGCAAAGCTGTTCACTAAGCTGAATCTTAAGGTGGGATAGCATCAAATACGCATGAAAGAAGAGGACGTGTAGAAGACAACATTTTGGACTCATAGTGGACATGCTGTCTTCTGCACGTCCTTTTCTTTCATACATAATTGATGATATCCAGCCTTGAGATCAAGCTTGGTTAATAGCTTTGTTCCATGTAACTTATCCAGCATATCGTCAATTGTTGGGATCGGGATATGATCTTTGACAGTTGCTTGGTTGAGTGCCCGATAATCAGTGCAAAACCTCCAAGTTTCGTCTTTCTTCCTAACAAGTAGAACGGGAGAAAAAAAAGGGGAAGTGCTAGGTCGGATAATACCTTGCTGTAGCATCTCTTCCACTTGTCTTTCGATCTCATTCTTTTGGAAGTGTGCATACCGGTAAGGTGCTACATTAATCACCTTGGTTTGTCGATTAATGGAATAGCATGCTTGTAATGTCTTGAGGGTGGTAGTCCTTGTGACTCTTTTAAGACATCTCTGAATTGCTCTAGTAGGTTCCTTACTGTTGATGATATGTCTTCGTATGTATGATGTTTGGCTATGTTTTCCTTTTTTGTGGCCAAGAGAACCGCAAAACATTGTGCCCTTTTTCTGTATAGTCATTCAAGGGTACTTACCTCACAATGATGCACTGTATTGGTGGTGGATGCCTCCCACGTGCAGTCCTTTCCCTTCCATTGGATGTGGATGGCCATGGATTCGTAGTTGAACATTATCTTGCATATAGTTTTAAGCCAAACATTGCCTAAAACCACATCAAGACTTGCCAAGGCTAACACATGCAGTTCTGCCTCTATCTTAACTCCTTGAATCTGCATTGCTACTCGCCTTGATAACTTGCACGCACTTGAGCTTCTATCTAGTTGTCACTCTTACCTCATAGGGTACAATCCTTTTTAGACATAGCTGAAGTGTTTTGACTAATTTTGTGCTGATGAAGTTATGAGTAGCTCCACTATCTATCAACACCAAAACGTTTTTTCCATTAATGGTTATGAACAACCTCATGGCAGAAGTGTTCTGCCTCTGCTTCCTCCTTGCTATCCATTCGGCTTTCTTGTTCTTCCTCGCTGCTTTCCTTGTGTTCTTCATCACTTACCACTTCAATGATGTTCAATAGCCCTTTCTTGCACTTGTGGCCAACTTGCCACTTATCTTTGCATCTAAAGCATAGGCCTCTTGCGATTCTCCTGTTGATTTCTTTGATGGATAGTTTGAGAGGGTCCTTTGTTTTTGCGGGTGCTATCTTACTTGATGAGGATACCTTACCTAATTTGTCCGAGGGTTTGATGACCTTGGTTGTGCTATAGGTTATCTTCTCCCATCATTGATGAGTCTTGCCAAACGAATGCACTGAGTGAGAGAGCTTAGATCCCATATCTTCACTTCTCGGCTTAGCCAAGGTACAAGGCCATCTAGAAAAGTGCCAATTAGTGCACTATTTGGCCAATGTCCTACTAATTCGGCTAACCTCTCGAATTCTTCAAGGTAGCTTTCTAGAGATCCTTCTTGCCTAATCTTGGCAAGCTGTCCCTCATAGTTTGTCATGCTAGATGGGCCAAATTTGTTCACTAACTCTTTCATGAACCTTGTCTAGCCTATCTTTCTTCCTTCTCAGTCATACGTGGCCTTTTGCCAACGCCACCGTTGATTGGCTCTCCCACATAGGTGAAGGATGCAAAATCAACCGTTTCACCTCTTTCAATACCTTATTTTACAAAGTAAAATTCAACCTTAGAGATCCATTAAGTTGGATCTCCCTTTTCAAAGGTAGGGAACTTCATTTTTACCTTAGGCTGTGTGTAATGGCTTAGGCTGTCATAGTGCCAATCTTCCCTCCTTGTGGCTCGCCATGGTTCTGCCTTAGTGTGATTTTGTACCCTTCTTGATTGCCATGATGCGGGCCTTCTGTCCATCACTTCTTCATCGTCACTATGCTCATTATAGCGATCATGGAGTGGGTGTTTGTTTGGTGAAGTCTCCCTCTTACTTCCAAAACTTGTGTGCCTTTTCCCCCTTTCTTGAGAGGGAAGCTGCTCCTAGTCAGAATCTTCCTCATGCACTTGGTGCCATGTGATTTTGGATTGAATCCTCCTAGACATTTGTGGTTGGTGGCTGTTATTGCCTGGCTTGTTTTGGACTTGTTTTTCGTCCACTCGGGGTGTATCACTCTTCAACTGTTCAAGAGAATGAATGATAGGTGATAGCTGGTGTTTGATATCATCTACCTGGTCATTGATCGCATTCTGGTTCCTCTCCAAGGCAAGGATTCTTCCGCGGTTAGTGACTGAGAAGTCTTCCTTGGTCTGTTCTTATGGTGTGGGTGAATGCTACTTAGATGACATGGTAACCGTGATGTCTTTCAATTGACTGGTGTCCGTGTTGATGTATCAACGAGACCAAATTTGTGGGGGTGATCGTGCTACTTCTTAACTGGTGGTTGTGCTGATCTCTCAACAAAAGTACCAATTTGTTAGGGTCTCGATTTTTTCCCCAACTTTTCTACACCTTAAGGGTCACACATGCCTACTGAAATTCTTCCTAACTTGCTGTCCCATTTGATTCTTGGTTTCTTTTCTTATATTTATGTCCCCTAAGCTGTCCTTCAGGTTAACTAATATATAAAAGGATATGTTGGATAGGCAAGCCAACTCTTAAAACTATCATAACTTGCCTTGGTTGAAGAAGACAACTCTTAACTTCAACCTAAGCTCCTAAGCAAGGAAGACAATTCTTAACCTTGTCATAAGCCAACTCTTAAAACATAACCGAAATATAAACAAGAATATAAGCAAGAATGCTAACCTTTGATTCTTGATTAATGAATGAGAAATAAACAAAATTTGGAGCCTATATCCTCCTCACAAATAATGGGCTATATTTATAATCTTAAGACAGCCTTATCCTAATTCAACTAGTACTTAGGTTCCTTATCCACTTAGGATATGTTTTCCTAAGTCAACAAGCTCTTCTAAGTCATCTAAAACATTATCAAGATAGACCTTATCCTACTGTTTCCTAATCATACTAGAATTCTTGGTCTTTCTTGAATTCCTACTAAGACTAGAATTCCTATTTTGACTAAGTCTTTCTGTTCTAATCTTATGTTCTCTGCTATAGCTGCTGAACTTCTTCTTGTTGTTTCCTTCTTTGATTAGAACTTTTGCGGTGACACGTCCTTCCTCTCCAAGACTTCTCTTTGGCAGGGTCCTCTTGCTAAAGTAAACCTGCCAAGACGTCCTGCTGGTGCTGGAGTTCTTCACGCCGTCACTCTCCTTCTCCTGCTCGAATTGCTTCATGCGTGTCCTGCCAATGCTAGTATTCTTCTTGGCTTGGATTTCTGCAATTGATTAAGAATGAGTCAGAACCTGGCCATGCTTCACTGCTTGCTCCATGTAGGCTTGTTGCACGCACATTCTGGCCTGCTTCTGCCTCTCTTGCTACTTGGCGCCTTGCGCGCATTTGCTCACGCTCCCTTTGCCTCCTAAGGTCGTCAACAATACAGCAGTGTACAGGATGAACTTATGGGAGAGACCGAAAAATCCCTGCAGGTGTTGCAGAGGCGTTGGGCATGTTTAGCAATGCGAGGGATGAACTTCTGGGTGCAACCAGAGCATTTTGACTGGTGCGGTAGAGGTTTTGGGCACATTGGGCATAGCGTAGGACGAACCTCCAAGAGCGACCGGAACATCTCCCCAAGCACGGTAGAGTCCTCTGACATATTCGGTTATGTGCAGGATGAATTTCGAGTGCAACCAAAAGATCCCCACGGGCATGGCAGCGGTGTCCGGAAGTGTGCGGGATGAACTTTGGGAACGACCAGAAAATCCCTACAAGCTCAACAAAGGTGTTGGCTGCATTCGTCAATGCTCGGGACGAACTTCTGGGACGTGTTTGGCAGTGTGCTGGACGAACTGACTGGAGCAATTGGAACATCCCCGCCGGCACTACAGAGGTGTCGGACGTATTTAGCAGTGCTCGGGACAAACTCTCGAGGGCGATTGGAACATGCCCAAGGGCTTAGTAGAGGAGGTGGCTACATTCGACAGTGCTCGGAATGAACTTTTGGGAGTGATCAGAACCTCTTTGCGGGCATGGTAGGGGCATCAGGCATGTTCGTGTTGGGGTCTTGATATTTTTCCCCAACTTTTCTACACCTTAGGGGTCAACACGCCTACTAGAATCCTTCCTAACTTGCTGTCCCGTTTGATCCTTGAGTTCTTTTCTTTGATTCTTGTCCCCTAAGCTGTCCTTTGGGATTAAGTAATATATATAAGGATATGTTGGATAGGCAAGACAACTCTTAAACCTGTCACAACTTGCCTTGGTTGAAGAAGACAACTCTTGACTTCAACCTAAGCTCTTAAGCAAGGAAGACAACTCTTAACCTTGTCTTAAGCCCAAGTTATCTCAAGACAACTCTTAAAAGATAACCGAAAATATAAACAAGAATGCAGATGTACCTTTGATTCTTGATTAATGAATGAGAAAATAACAAAATTCGTAACTTATGAGCTCCTCACAAATAATGGGCTGTATTTATAGTCCTAAGACAGCCTTATCCTAATTTAACTAGTACTTAGGTTCCTTATCCACTTAGGATATGTTTTCCTAAGTCAACAAGCTTTTTTAAGTCAAATAAAACATTATCAAGATAGACCTTATCCAAATGTTTCCTAATTCTACTAGGATTCTTGGTCTTTCTTGAATTTCTACCTAGACTAGAATTCCTACCTTATCTTGTATTTTACAGCAGCTGCACTTCCTCTTGCCTAATCCTTGTAGGACTAGGACTCTGAATGCATATCCTTCTGCCCTTAGAATTCTTCTTGTCGTGACTATCCTATTGCTATTGGAACTCATCATGAGTGTCCTGCTGCTGATAGAACTCTTCTTGGCATGGATGTCCTGCTACTGCTAGAGCTTTGCTTGGCATGGATGTCTTGCTGCTTGCTAGAACTCTGCTTGGCATAAATGTCTTACTGCTTCTGGAGTTCTTCTTGATGCAAATATCCCTTCTTTTGCTGGAACTCTTGTCAGCATGAATGTCCTTCATTGATTAGGAACGCCCAGGCCTCACTGCTGGGCTGCACACTTGTGTTTGCTAGGCTTGTTGTGCACATTTTCTGGCCCATGCTCTCCTTTGCTGCCCCATTTTCTACCCATTGCCTTTCCTGCATACTTAGGTTCTCAACAGTTCGGCAGTGTGCGAGATGAACTGCAAGGAGCAACTAGAACATCCCTGTGGTTGCTGCAGAAGTGTTGGATGTGTTTGGCAGTGCTCAGGACAAACTCTCGGGAGCGATTGGAACAATCCCATGGGCTCAGTAGAGGAGGCGGCTGTGTTCGACAGTACTCAGGACGAACTTTTGGGAGCGACCAGAACCTCCCCGCGGGCATGATAGAGGCATCAGGTGTGTTTGGCAGTGCACGGGATGAACTGCTAGGAGCAACCAGAACATCCCGGTGGGTGTCGTAAAGGCGTCGAACGCATTGGGCAGTGCTCATGACGAACTCTCAGGAGCGAACGGAACATCTACGCAGGCATAGCAGCGGTGTCGGACGCATTCGGTAGTGCACGAAATGAACTTCCAATAGCAACGGGAACAACCCCGCACGTGTAGCAGAGGTGTCAAGCATGTTCGACCGTCTAAGGGACGAACTTCTGAAAGCGACTAGAACATCCTCATGGGTGTGGCAGTGGGTCGGGCACATTAGGCAGTGTGCGTGACAAACTTCCAAAAGCGACTGGAACATCCCCACAGGCACGACAGTGGCATTCGACGGTGCTGGACAAACTTCCAGAAGAGATTGAAAAATCGCCATGGCCTTGGCAGAGGCATCGAACGCGTTCAGCAGTGTTTGGGACAAACGTTTGAGAGCGTCCCGTGCATCCCCATGGGCATGTCAGAAGCTTCGGGCGTGTTGTGCACTGCACAGGACCAACTTCCAGCTGCAACCAGAACATCCTCGAGGGTGCAGCAGAGGCGTCGAGTACGTTCTGCAGTACACTCGATGAACTTCTGGGAGTGGCCGAAACATCCATGCGAGCGTGGCAGAGGTGTCGGACGCATTCAGCACTTCTCAAGATGGACTTTTGGGAGTGACGGGAACATCCCTGCTGGCACGGTAGAGGCTTCAGGCACGTGTGGTAGTGCAGAGGATGAACTTCAGGGAGCGGCCGGAACATCACACGGGTGCGGCAGTGGCATCGGGGATGTTTGGCAGTATTTAGGACAAACATCCAAGAGCGACCGAAACATCCCCACGGGCACTGCAGCAGCATTGGACATGTTCGGCAGTGTGTAGGACAAACTTTTAAAAGCGGTGGGAACATCCTCACAGACGCTGCGGCTGCATTGGGCATGTTCGGTAGTGCGAGGGATGAATTTTCGGTAGTGACTGGAAAATCCAAGCAGGTGTGGCAGAGGTGTTGTGTGCATTCAGCCATGCGAGGGACAAACTTCCAAGAGTGGCCAGAACATCCCCGCGGGCGTGGTAGAGGCTTCAGGCACGTTCAGCAATACATGCGACGAGCTTTAGGTAATGACTGGAAAATCCCCGTGGCCGCAGCACTGGCATCAGCGGCATCCTGCAGTGCAAGGGACAAACTTGTGACATTGAGCGGAACATCACTGCAGGAGCAGCAGAAGGGTTGGCTGTGTTTGTGTTGGGGTCCCGATTTTTTCCCCAACTTTACTACACCTTAGGGGATAGTACACCTATCGGAATCCTTCCTAACTTGTTGTCCTGTTTGATTCTTGAGTTCTTTTCTCATATTTATGTCCCCTAAGCTGTCCTTCGGGATTAACTAATATATCAAAATATGTTAGATGGGAAAGACAACTCTTAAACCTATCACAACTTGCTTGGTTGAAGAAGACAACTATTGACTTCAACCTAAGCTCTTAAGCAAGGAAGACAACTCTTAACCTTGTCTTAAGCCCAAGTTATCTCAAGACAACTCTTAAAAAGATAACTGAAAATATAAACAAGAAAGTAAGCAAGAATGTTAACCTTGATTCTTGATTATGATGAGAAAATAACAAAATTCGGAGCATATGTTCTCCTCATAAATAATGGGCTGTATTTATAGTCCTAAAGATAGCCTTATCCTAATTCAACTAGTACTTATGTTCCTTATCCACTTAGGATATGTTTTCCTAAGTCAACAAGCTTTTCTAAGTCAACTAAAACATTATCAAGATAGACCTTATCCATTGTTTCCTAATCCTACTAGGATTCTTTGGTGTTTCTTGAGTTTTTACTAAGACTAGAATTACTACCTTATCTTGTTTTCTACAGTGGCTGGACTTCCTCTTGGCATATCCTTCTTGGACTAGGGCTCTCAATGAGTATCCTTATGCCCTTAGAATTCTTCTTGTTGTGACTATCCTATTGCTACTGGAATTTATCATGTGTGTCCTGCTACTAATAGAACTCTTCTTGGCATAGATCTCTTGCTGCTTCTGGAACTCTGCTTGGCGTAGATGTCCTCCTACTGCTGGAACTCTTCTTGATGCAATTATCATTCATCTGCTGGAACTCCTGTTGGTATGAATGTCCTCTATTAATTAGGATTGAGTCAAATACAAGTCGTACCTCACTGTTGGGCTGCATACTTACTATTGCCATGCTTGTTGTGCACATTTTCTGGCCCATGCTCTCCTTCGCCGCCCATTTTCTGCCCATTGCCTTTCCTGCATACTTAGGTACTCAACAGTTTGGCAGTGTGCGGAACAAACTTCTGGGAGCGATCGGAACATCCCCCCAGGCATGGCAGAGACTTTCGGCACCTTCGGCAGTGTGCAGGACAAACTTCCTAAAGCTAGCGTAACATCCCCATGGGAGGGGCAGAGGCTTCCGGCAAGTTAAGATGTATGCGGGACAAACTTCTGAGAGCGATCAGAACATCCCCGTGGCCATAGCAGTGGCATTTGACACATCCGGCAGTGCGCGGTATGAAGTTTCTGGAGCGACCAAAAAATCCCCGTGGGCTCGGTAGTAGCATTGGACGCGTTCGGCAGTGCTTGGGATGAATTTCTAGGAGGGATCGGATCATCCCCGCATGTGCAGCAGAAGCATCGGGTGCATATGGCAGTGCATGGGATGAACTTTGGGGAGCAACTAGAACATCTCTGCTCCCACAGCAAATTCTTTAGGCGTATTGGGCATGTGCGGAACAAACATCTTGGAGCCACCGATACATCCCCATGGGCGTGGCAATAGCATCAGACACGTTCGGCAGTGCGCAGGATGAACTTTTAAGAGTGGCCGGAACATCCCTGCAGTTGCAGTAGGGGCTTCGGGCGCGTTGGGCAGCAGGCAGGACGAACTTCCAAGAGCAATTGGAACATTCCCGTGGGCAGGGCTGAGGCTTCAGGTGTGTGGGCCAGTGCGTGGGGCAAACTTCCAGGGCAACCCAAACATTCCAGCAGGCATAGGAGAGACGTTAGGCGCATTCAGCAGTGTGTGGGACAAACTTCTGGTAGTGACTGGAACAACCCCACAGGCGCAGCAGAGGTGTCGGACGCATTCAACTGCGCTTAGGTCAAACTTCCACGAGTGACTGGAACATCCTCACGGACATGGCAGATGGATGGGTGCACTCTGCAGTGCGTGGGACGAACTTCTAGGAGTGACCAGAACATCCGAACGGGTGTGGCAACGGCATCCGGTGCATTGTTCAATGCATGGGACAAACTTTCAAGAGTAACCGAAACATCCCCGTGGACGTGGCAGAGGTGTCAGGTATGTTTGGTAGTGAACGGGATAAACTTTCAGGAATGACCAAAACATCCACACAGGTGTGGCATAGGCGTTAGACACATTCTGCAGTGCTTGGGATGAACTTTTGGGATAGACCCGAACATCCCTCGGGCACGGCAGAGGCTTTGGATGCATTCGGCATTGCACAGGAAGAACTTTTGCTGGTGACAAGAACATCTCTATGGCATAGTAGCGGAGTCGTGCGTGATTGGCAGTGCGCGGTGCAAACTTATGGGAGTGGCCGGAGCATCCCCTGGGTATGGCGGGGGCTTTTGGCGTGTTGGGCAATGCATTGGACGAACTTCTGGGAGAGACTGGAAATACCCCATGGGTGCAGCTGCAGCATTCGGCGCATTCGGTAGTGCCTGAGACAAACTTCCAAGAGCCACCAGAACCTCCCCATGGGCGTGGGACAGGCATCGGGTGCGTTCGGATGTGCACGCAGCGAACTTCGGGGAGTGACCGAAACATCCCCGCGGGCACGGCAATGGCATCGGGTGCATCCACCAGTGTGTGGCACAAACTTCTTGGACTCACCAGAACACCCCTGCAGGCACGGTAGAGGCATCGGTCTCGTTCGTGTTTGGGGTCCCGATTTTTTTCCCCAACTTTTCTACACCTTAAGGGGTTAGCACGACTTCTAAAACCTCTCCTAACTTGCTGTCCCGTTTGATCCTTGAGTTCTTTTCTTTGATTCTTGTCCCCTAAGCTGTCCTTTGGGATTAAGTAATATATGTAAGGATATGTTGGATAGGCAAGACAACTCTTAAACCTATCACAACTTGCCTTGGTTGAAGAAGACAACTCTTGACTTCAACCTTAGCTCTTAAGCAAGGAAGACAACTCTTCACCTTGCTTAAGCCCAAGTTATCTCAAGACAACTCTTAAAAGATAACCAAAATATGAACAAGAATAGAAGCAAGAATGCTAACCATGATTCTTGATTAAATGAATGAAAATATACAAAATTCGGAGCATATCTTTCTACTCACAAATAATGGGCTATATTTATAGTATTAGGAAGCCTTATCCTAGTTCAACTAGTACTTAGGTTCTTTATCCATTTAGGATATGTTTTCCTAAGTCAACAAGGTTTTCTAAGACAAATAAAATATTATCAAGATAGACCTTATCCAAATGTTTCCTAATTCTGCTAGGATTCTCGGTCTTTCTTGAATTTCTAGTTAGACTAGAATTCCTACTTCGACTAAATCTTTCCGTCCTTATGGGGAGTCCTTCCATTCCAAGACTCTCTTAGATGTGATCATCTTGTTGAAGTCGAACCTGCCATGCATGTCCTGCCAATACTTGTATCCTTCTTGGCTTGGATTTCTGTAATCAATTAGGACTAAGTTAGATCCTGGCCATGCTTCACTACTTGTTGTGTGCATGCTTGTTGCGCACACATTCTGGCCTATTTCTACCTCTCTTGCTGCTTGGCACCTCATGCGCATTCGCTCATGCTCCCTTTGCCTCCTAAGGTCCTCAACAATTCGACAGTGTGTGGGATGAACTTCTGGGAGCACCGGAACATCCCTGTGGGTGTGGCAGCTATGTTTAGCGCATTTGGCAGTGCATGGGACAAAGTTCCAGGAGCGACCAGAAAATCACCACGGGCTCGGCAGAGGTGTCGGGTGCGTTTGGCAGTGCTTGAGACAAACTCCCAGGAGCGACCAAAACATCTCCGCTGGCACGCCAGAGGCATTAGGCATGTTCGACAGTGTGCAAGACAAACTTTCGAGATCAACTAGCACATCCCTGTAGGCATGATAGAGGCATCGGGTGTGTTCGACAGTGCAAAGGACAAACTTCCAGAAGTGACCAGAACATGCCCGCAGGCACAACAGATGTGAGGGCACGTTCGTCAGTGCAGGGGATGAACTTTCAGAAGCGACCGAAACATCCCCGTGGACGTGGCAGCGGCGTTTAACATGTTTGACAGTGTGTGGGATGAACTTCTGGGAGTGACCGAAACATCTCTGTGGGCATGGCAGACGCATCGGGTGTGTTCAGTAGTGCGCCGGATGAACTTTCGAGAGCAACTAGAACATCCCCGCGGGCGCTGCAATGGCATCGGTGCGCTCGGCATTGCACAGGACAAACTTCTGGGAGCAATCAGAACATCACCATGGGCACGGCAGAGGCTTCAGTCGTGTTGGGCAGTGCACGGGACAAGCTTCCAGGTGCGATCAAAACATCCCTGCGGGTGCAGCAGAGGAGTCAGGCTCATTTGACAGTGCACGAAATGAACTTCACAGAGCGATGGGAACATTTACACTTGGGCTGCAATGGCATCGAGCACGTTTGGTAGTGCACGGGACAAACTTTCGAGAATGACCAGAACATCCTCATGGACATGGCAAAGGCATTGTGCATGTTTGGCTGTGCTTGGGATGAACTTCTAGGAGTGACTGGAACATCATCGCAGGTGTGGCCGTAGCATCAGATGCGTTCGTCAGTGTTCAGGATTAACTTTCGGGAGCGACCAAAAAATCCTGATGGGCGCAATAGATGTGTCGGGTGCATTTGGTAGTGTACAGGATGAACTTCTAGGAGAAACTAGAACATCTATGTGGGCACGGCAGTGGCGTCGGGCGCATTCAGCAGTTTGCAGGATGAACTTTCAGGAGCGATTGGAAAATCCCGATGGGCTCGACAGAGGCATCAAATTCATTCGGCAGTGGTCGGGATGAACTTCTAAGACCGACCGGAACATCCCCGCAGGCACAGCAATGGCTTCTTGCACGTTTGGTAGCATGTGGGATCAAGTTCTGGGAATTACTGGAATATCCCTGTTGTTGCGGCAGTGGCATCAGGTGCGTTAGGCTGTGCGTGGGATGAATTTCTGGGGGTGACAGAAACATCCTCGTGGGCACAGTAGAGGCTTCAGACGCATTCAGCAGTGCACTAGATGAACTTCTCGGTGCAATACTGTGGATGTGGCAGCAACATCATGTGTGTTTGTCTGTGTGCGGGATGAACTTTTAGGAGTGAATGGAACATCCCTGCGGATATGGAAGAGGCTTCAGAAGCGTTGGGCATTGCATGGGATGAACTTCCTAGAGCATCCAAAACATCCCTGTGGACACGGCGGCGGCATTGGGCACATGGTGCGCTGAGCAATGCACGGTACGAACTTCCAGGAGCGACCGAAACATCCTTACGGGCACGGCAGCAGTGTTGAACATGCTGGGCAATGCATGGGATGAACTTCCGGGAGCAACCGGAACATCCTTGCATACGCAGCAGCTGCATTGGGCACATTCCATAGAGCGTGGTATGAACTTCTGGGAGCGACTTGAACATCTCTGTGGGCGTGGCAGCAGTCTCGGACACATTCAGCAGTGCGCAAAATGAAGTTCTAGGAGAGGCTGGAAACTTCCTCACGGGCGAGGAAGAGGCTTCGGACTCATTGGGCAGTGCATGGGATGAATTTCTGGGCATGACTGGAACATCCCGTTTGGTGCAGCAGTGGTGTTGGACACGTTTGGCAGTGCGTGGGACGAACTTTCGTGAGCGACCGGAACATTCCAACGCATGCGACAGAGGCTTCAGGCGCTTTAGGTAATGCATGGGATGAACTTCCGGGAGCAACCAAAACATCCCCCCGAGCATGGCAGAGGCGACGAGCACATTTAACATTGCGCAAGCTGAACTTTGGGGAGCAACTGAAATATCCCTGCTAATGCGGCAGTAGCATCAAACACGTTTGGCAGTGCAAGGGGTGAAGTTCCAGGAGCGACCTGAAAATCCCCATGGGCGCGGTAGATGCATTGGCCGTGTTTTCCAGTGTGCGGGATGAACTTCAGGGACCGACTCGAACATCCTTGCATGCGCTGCAGAGGTGTCGGTGTGTTCTACAGTGCACAACGAACTTCCGTGAGCAGCCGGAACATCCATGTGGGCGAGGCAGAGGTTTGGGCGCATTGGGAAGCATGAGGGATGAACTAGAGGGAGCAACTGGGACATCCTCGCTAGCGTAACTGAGGTGTGGGGCACGTTCGGCAGAGGTGTGGGGCATGTTCTGCGGTGTGCAGGAGGAACTTTCGGCAGCGACCAAAACATCCCCGTGGGCACAGTAGAGGCATCGTACCAATCGGCAGTGTGTGAGACAAACTTTCAGCTGCGACCGAAATGTCCCCACGGGCGGGGCAATGGCATCGGGCACATTCAATAGTGCATGAGACGAACTTCAAGGAGCTTCCAGAGCATTGCTACAGGCACAACAGAGGCATCGGGTGCATTTGGCAATGTCCGGGCCGAACTTCTGGGAGCGACCAGAACATCCCCATAGATGTGGTAGCAGCATCGGGCGCGTTCGTCAGTGTGCATGACAAACTTGGGGGACGACCAAATTATGCCCGTCAACATAGCAGAGGCTTCGGACATGTTGGGCAGTGCACAAGACAAACTTCCGGGAGCAGCTGGATTATCCATGCAGGCACAGCAGAAGCTTTTGGGGCATTGGACAGTGCACACAAGAATCTTCCAGGAGCAACTTGAACATCCCTGCAGGCACAGTAGAGGCTTCAGGTGCATTTGCCTGGGTGCAAGATGAAATTCTAGGAGCGACCAGATCATTCTCGCTGGCGCACCAAAGGCAACAGTTGTGTTCAGCAGTGTGCAAGTTGAACCTCTGGGAGCGACTGGAACATGTCTGCAGAAACGGGAGCAGTATCGGACATGCTTGGCAGTTTCAGTAGTGACTGGAACATCCCCCCAGGCGCGGTAGAGGATTTGGGTGCATTTGGCAGTGCGTGGAACAAACTTTTGGGAGCGACCGGAACATCCCTGCAGGCAATGCATTGGTGCCAGATGAACTTCAGGGAGCAAACAAAACATCCCCTCGGGTGCAGCAGAGGTTTCGGGCACAGCAGAGGTTTCAGGCACATTGGGCAGTACACGGGATGAACATCTGGGAGCAACCAAAACATACCCTTGGGAGCAGCAGAGACTTTGGTTGCATTGGGCAATGTGTGGGACGAACGTCAAGAAGCGACCAGAATATTCCCACGGGTGCGGCAGAGGCTTTGGGTACGTTGGGCATTGCATGGGATGAACTTCCAGAAGCGACCGGAACAACCCTAAGGAAGCGGCAGAGGCGTTAGGTGCGTTTGGCAGTTTGCAGGACAAACGTCCGAGAGTGAACAGAACACCCCTGTGGGCACGGAAGATGCTACGGGCGCGATGGGCAGTGTGTGGGATGAACTTCTGGGAGTGACCTGAACATCCCCATGGGAATAACAGAGGTGCCAGACACATTTGCCAATGTGGGGACGAACTTCTAGTAGTGACCAGAAAATCCCTACTAGCATGGCAGTGTTGTCGTGAGCATTCAGCATTGCACGGGTCAAACTTCTAGGAGTGACCGGCGCATCCCCACGGGTGCAATAAAGGCATTAGGCTCATTCGGCAGTGCATAGGATTAACTTTTGGGAGTGATTGAAAAATCCCTACAGGCACGACAGAGGTGTCAGTTGTGTTCAGCTGTGCTTGGGACGAACTTCCAGGAGTGACTGGAACATCCCCACAGGTGTGGGTGAGGCATTACGTGTGTCCAGCAACGTGTGAGACGAACTTTTGGGTGTGACTGGATCATCCTCGCGGGCATGGCAGAGGCTTTGGCGTGTTGGCCAGTGCACGGAACAAACTTCTAGGAGTGACCAGAACATGCCCACAGGCGCGGTAGAGACTTCAGGTGCATTGGGGAGTGTGCAGTATGAATTTTCGGGGCAACTAGAACATCACCGTAGGTGTGGCAGAGGCATTCGGTGCGTTTGGCAGTACACGGGAAGAACTTGTGCAACAAACTTGCAGGAGTGACCGGAACATCCCCTCTGGTGCAACAGTGGTGTTGTGCACATTTGTGTTGGGGTCTCGATTTTTTTCCCCAACTTTTCTACACCTTAGGGGTCAGCACGCCTACTAGAATCCTTCCTAACTTGCTGTCCCGTTTGATTCTTGAGTTCTTTTCTTATTTTATATCCCCTAAGCTGTCCTTCGGGTTAACTAATATATATAAAGATATGTTGGATAGGCAAGACAACTCTTAAACCTATCACAACTTGCCTTGGTTGAAGAAGACAACTCTTAACTTCAACCTTAGCTCTTAAGCAAGGAAGACAACTCTTAACTTTGACTTAAGCCCAAGTTATCTCAAGACAACTCTTAAAAGATAACCGAAATATAAACAAGAATAGAAGCAAGAATGCTTACCTTTGATTCTTGATTAATGAATGAGAAAATAACAAAATTCGTAGCTTATGAGCTCCTCACAAATAATGGGCTGTATTTATGGTCCTAAGACAGCCTTATCCTAATTTAACTAGTACTTAGGTTCCTTATCCACTTAGGATATGTTTTCCTAAGTCAACAAGCTTTTCTAAGTCAAATAAAACATTATCAAGATAGACCTTATCCTTTGTGTCCTAATCCTACTAGTATTCTTGGTCTTTCTTGAATTCCTACTTAGACTAGAATTCCTACTTTATCTTGTTTTCTACAGCAGCTGGACTTCCTCTTGACTTATCCTTCTAGGGCTAGGACTATCAATAATTATCCTTCTGCCCTTAGAATTCTTCTTGTCGCAACTATCCTATTGTTACAGGAATTCATCATGCGTTTCCTGCTGCTGCCTCTCTTGCTGCCTGGCACCTTGCACGCATTCTCTCACGCTCCCTTTGCCTTCTAAGGTCCTCAACAATTTGGCAGTGCACAGGGCGGACTTCCAGGTAGGACCGGAAAATCCCCACGACAGCGGCGTCGGGCGCATTTGGCAATGCTTAGGACAAACTTCCAGGAGCTGCCAGAACATCCCTGCAGGCTGGAAGAGGCGTCAAATGCATTTGGTAATGTATGGGGTGAACTTCCAAGAGCAACCCCAAGATGCCTACTGGGACGGCAGCGACATCGGACACATTCGGTAGTGACCAGGACAAACTTCTGGGAGTGACCAAAACATCCTTGTGGGCACGGCAGAGGCTTTGGTGCGTTTGGTTAGTGCATGGGATGAACTTGTGGGATCAATCAGAACATCCCCCAGGGTGCAGCAGAGGCTTCCGTCACTTTGGACAGTGTGCGGGACAAACTTTGAGGAGCAACCGGAACATCGTCATGTGTGCAGCAGTGGCATCGGACACATTTGTGTTGAGAACCTAAGTACGTAGGGAGTGCAACGGGCAGAAAATAAGGCAGCAAAGGAGAGCATGGGCCAGAAAATGTGCACAACAAGCATGGCAACAGCAAGTGTGCAGCCCAGCAATGAGGCCTGGCCAATATTTGACTTAATCCTAATCAATGAAGGACATTCGTGCCAACAGGAGTTCCAGCAGAAAAAGGATATTCGCATCAAGAAGAACTCCAGCAGCAGTAAAACGTCCATGTCAAGAAGAGTTCCAGCAGTAGGAGGACATCTACCCCAAGCAGAGTTCCAACAGCAGCAAGACATCCATGCCAAGGAGAATTCCAGCAGCAGCAGGACATCTATGCCAAGCAGAGTTCCAGCACCAACAGGACATCCATGCCAAGAAGAGTTCTATCAGCAGCAGGACACTCATGATGAGTTCTAGTAGCAATAGGATAGTCACGACAAGAAGAATTCTAAGGGCAGAAGGATATGCATTCAGAGTCCTAGTCCTAGAAGGATTAGGCAAGAGGAAGTGCAGCCGCTGTAAAATACAAGATAAGGTAGGATTCTAGTCTAGCTAGAAATTAGGAAAGACCAAGAATCCTAGTAGAATTAGGAAACATTTGATAAGGTCTATCTTGATAATGTTTTAGTTGACTTAGAAAAGCTTGTTGACTTAGGAAAACATATCCTAAGTGGATAAGGAACCTAAGTACTAGTTGAAGTAGGATAAGGCTATCTTAGGACTATAAATACAGCCCATTATTTGTGAGGAGAAGATATGCTCTGAATTTTGTATATTTCTCATTCATTAATCAATAATCAAGGTTAGCATTCTTGCTTCCATTCTTGTTTATATTTCAGTTATCTTTTAAGACTTGTCTTGAGATAACTTGGGCTTAAGTCAAGGTGAAGAGTTGTCTTCTTCAACCAAGGCAAGTTGTGATAGGTTTAAGAGTTGTCTTGCCTATCCAACATATCCTTTTATATATTAGTTAACCTGAAGGATAGCTTAGGGGATGTAAATATAAGAAAAGAACTCAAGAATCAAACGGGACAGCAAGTTAGGAAGGTTTTTAGTAGGCGTGCTGACCCCTAAGGTGTAGAAAAGTTGGGGAAGAAAATTGGGACCCTGGTGCTTTCATTAAGAAATCAGCACAATCACCAGTTGAGAGGTAGCATGATCACCTTAACAGATTAATGTTCTAGTTGAGGCATCAGCACAGACATCAATTAATTGCAAGGCATCACGGTTACCATGTCATTCTGGCAGCAGCATTCACCTTCACCACAACAACAAACTAACGAAGACTTTCAAAGAATTCTGACCTCAGAGAGGAACCGACACTCACTTAATGTCCAGGCAAGTGATATCAAATATCAATTATCTTCTATCATCCATTCTCTTGAGCAATTGAAGAGAGATACACCACGAGTGGCTGGAAAACAAGTCCAAACTGAGAAAACCAGGAGCAGTAGACTGCCACAGCAACCTAGAAGGCTGCATTCGAAGATCTCACGACACCATGAGCAGCTTCTCTCTCAAGAAAGGGGGAGAGTGCACATGAGTCTGGGGAGCAGAAGGGAGGTGTCACCAAATTTGCACCAGCCCCATGACCCTCTATGATGAGTACAGCGACGATGAGGTCTTGGATTGAAGGCCAGCAGCATGGTAGCCAAGGAGAATGTGGAGCCGTCATGAGCCAAAACTTTGGCGGACAAGTAGGAGAGAGGAATGGCAGCGCTACGACAGCCCTAGCCACTACACCAAGCCAAAGGTAAAAATCAAATTCCCAACCTTTAAGAAAGGGGATCCAACCGAATGGATCTCCAAGGCTAAGTTCTGTTTTGAGAAACAAGGTATTGGGAAGGGTGAAAGGGTTGATTTTCATCCTATCACCAGTGTGGGAGGGCTAATCAATGGTGGTGTTGGCTTAAGGCCACCTACAGCAGAGAAGGTAGAAGGATTGGCCGGACAAGGTTCACACAAGATACTTCTACAGATTATCCACCAGAAAATACTCTAACATGGACTGTGCAGGACCAATCTGCCTTGTTGGCTAAACCTGGATTAGAAGACAAAGTTCCTAATCATATTCCTGTCCAGATCGAAGGTCTTGCTGATCTTTCATGGACAGCTTCACAAGCTGCAAGAGATCAGAACTTTAGACCATTCATTGGTCAAACTGCAGTGGAAAATATGCATAGCAGCATAAATATTGATCAAATGCCATCATCTGCACCTGTTTTAGACCCTCGATTCCCTGAACAGAATGAGGATTATTTGGGTTGCAGCTTGAGATAACTTGAGCTTAAGTCAAGGTGAAGAGTTGTCTTCTTGCTTAAGAGTTTAGGTTGAAGTTAAGAGTTGTCTTCTTCAACCAAGGCAAGTTGTGATAGGTTTAAGAGTTGTCTTGCCTATCCAACATATCCTTTTATATATAAGTGAAGCCAAAGGATAGCTTAGGGGACGTAAATATAAGAAAAGAACTCAAGAATCAAATGGGACAGCAAGTTAGGAAGGTTTTTAGCAGGCGTGCTGACCCCTAAGTTGTAGAAATGTTGGGGAAAAAATTTGGGACCCCAACAGTTTGGCAGTGTGCGGGACAAACTTTTGGGAGCAATTGGAACATCCCCGTGGGCATAGTAGAGGCGTCAAGCGCGTTCGGAAGTTCACAGGACAAACTTCTGGGAGCAACGGGAAGATCCCAGCGGGGGTGGTGGCAGCATCAGACACATTCGGCAGTTTGTGAGATGAACGTCCAGGAGTGACCAGAACGTCCCCGCAGGCGCTTCCGAGGCTTTGGACCCATTGGGCAGTCCACGGATTGAACTTCCGGGATTGACCAGAACACCCCCATGGGCAGGGCAGAGGCTTCATGTGAGTCGGGCAGCACACAGGACGAACATCCAGGAGTTACTGGAACATTCCCAGGAGTGCAGTAGATGTGTTAGCCACGTTTGGCTGTGCATGAGATGAACTTCTGGAAGCAATTGGAACAACCCTGCAGGTGCAGCAGAGGCATCGGGCACATTCAGCAGTGCTTGGGATGAACTTCTAGGAGTGACTTCAACATCCCCATGGGCACAGCAGTGGAGTCGGGCATATTCGATACTGCAGGGAATGAACTTCCGGGAGCGACCGGAACATCCCTCAGGGCACAAAAGAGCTGTCAGGCACATTCTGTAGTGCGCGAGACGAATTCTGAAAGCGACCGGAACATCCCTGCAGGCTTGGCAGCACCGTCAAGCACGTTCAGCAGTGCGCAGGATGAACTATCGGGAGCAACTGAAAATTCCCCGTGGGCTCACCAGAGTCATCGGATGTGTTCGGCAGTGCTCAGGACAAACTTCTAGGAGTGACCAGAACATCCCGGTGAGCATGGTAGAGGCAACGGACATATTTGGCAATGCATGGTACGAACTTCCGGGAGTGACCAGAATTCCCTGTGGGCACGACATAGGCTTCGGATGCATTGATAGCAGTGCACGGGACAAACTTCCGCGAGCAACCAGAACATCCCCACAGGCGCAGCAGTGGCTTCAGGTGCATTTGTCAGTGCACAGTATGAACTTTTGGGAGTGACCATAAAATCCACGCGGGCTCGGTAGAGGGCTTGGACGCGTTCGGCAGTGCTCAGGACCTTTGGAGGCAAAAGGAGCGTGAGCAAATGAGCGCAAGCCGCCAGGCCACAAGAGAGGTAGTAACAGGGCAGCAAGTGTGCCCAACAAGCCTGCACGCAGCAAGCAGTGAAGCACGGCCAGGTTCTGACTCAGTCCTAAGTGATTACGGAAAGCCAAGCCAAGACGAAGACCAGCATTGTTAGGATACGCATAAACCAATCCGAATAGGAGAAGGAGAGTGACGATGTGAAGAACTCTAGTAACAGCAGGACGTTTTGGCAGGTTTACTTCAGCAAGGGGACCATACCAAAGAGAAGTCTTAGATAGGAAGGACGTGCCATAGTAGAAGTTCTAATCCAAGAAGGAAACGGCAAGAAAGTAGTTCAGTAGCTATAGGAGAGAAGATAAGAAGGACAAAAAGACTTAGTCAAAATAGGAATTCTAGTCTTAGTAGGAATTCAAAAAAGACCAAGAATCCTAGTAGGATTAGGAAATAATGGGACAAGGTCTATCTTGAAAATGTTTTAGTTGACTTAGAAAAGCTTGTTGACTTAGGAAAACATATCCTAAGTGGATAAGGAACCTAAGTACTAGTTGAATTAGGATAAGCTTGTCTTAGGACTATAAATATAGCCCATTATTTGTGAGGAGGATATATGCTCCGAATTTTGTTATTTTCTCATTCAATAATCAAGAATCAAGGTTAGCATTCTTGCTTTCTTGTTTATATTTTCAGTTATCTTTTAAGAGTTGTCTTGAGATAACTTGGGCTTAAGACAAGGTTAAGAGTTGTCTTCCTTACTTAAGAGCTTAGGTTGAAGTTAAGAGTTGTCTTCTTCAACCAAGGCATGTTGTGATAGGCTTAAGAGTTGTCTTGCCTATCCAACATATCCTTATATATATTAGTTAACCTGAAGGACAGCTTAGGGGATGTAAATATAAAAAAAGAATTCAAGAATCAAACGGGACAACAAGTTAGGAAGCATTTTAGTAGGTGTGTTGACCCCAAAGGTGTAGAAAAGTTGGGGAAAAAAATTGAGGCCCAACAGTTTGGAAGCGCGCAGGATGAACTTCCCAGAGCGACCGAAAAATCCCCACAGGCTAAGCAGAGGTGTTGGATGCATTCAGCAGTGCTCAGGACGAACTTACAAAAGTGACCAGAACATTGCTGAAGGTGTGTCAGTGGTGTTAGACATGCTCTACAGTACATGCGACAAACTTTTGGGAGCAATCAAAACATCCCTGTAGTCGCGGTAGAAGCTTCAGGTGCATTCGACAGTGCACAAGATAAACTTCCAAGAGCAATTAGAACATCCCCGTGAAAGTGGCAGCGGCATCATACATGTTCAGCAGTGAGCGGGATGAACTTCTGGGAGTGACCAGAACATTCCTGCTGGCACTGTACCCGCATCAAAAATATTCGACAGTGTGTGAGACAAACTTTCAGGAATGACCTTCTGGGAGTTCTTTTCTTTGATTCAGGTCCCCTTAAGCTATCCTTCAGGATTAACTAATGACTAAAAGATATGTTGGATAGGCAAGACAACTCTTAAACATATCTCAACTTGCTTTTGATTGAAGAAGACAACTCTTGACTTCAACCTAAGCTCTTAAGCAAGGAAGACAACTCTTTACCTTGTCTTAAGCCCAAGTTATCTCAAGAAAACTCTTAAAAGATAACCGAAATATAAACAAGAATATCAGCAAGAATGCTAAACTTTATTCTTGATTAATGAATGAAAACATATAAATTCAGAGCATATCTCCCTACTCACAAATAATGGGACTGTATGTATAGTATTAGACAGCCTTATCCTAATTCAACTAGTACTTAAGTTCCTTATCCACTTAGGATATGTTTTCCTAAGTCAACAAGGTTTTCTAAGACAACTAAAACCTTATCAAGATAGACCTTATCCAAATGTTTCCTAATTCTGCTAGGATTCTTGGTCTTTGTTGATTGACTAATCCTATTTTGACTAAACCTCTCTATCCTTAGCTTATCTTATCTCCTACAGCTGCTGGTCTTTATCTTGCTATTTCCTTCTAAGATTAGGACTTCCATGTGGTGTGTCCTTCTGTTCCAAGGCTTCTCCTTGATGTGAACAACTTGTTGAAGCTAAACCCTTCTTGACATCCTGCTGCTGCTGGAGTTCTTCATGCCATACACTTCCTTCTCCTGCTCGAATTGCACCATGTGTATCCTGCCAATGCTGGAGTCCTTCTTGGCTTGGATGTCTGTGGTCAATTAGGAAAAAGTCAGAACCTTGTCCTGTATCACTGCATGCCACGTACAAGCTTGTTGCAGCACACATTCTGGCTCTTAGCTGTCTTCCTAGATGCTTGCTGCCTCTCTCGCACTCGCTCATGCTCCCTTTGCCTCCTAAGGTCCTCAACAGTTCGGCAATGAGCAGAACAGACTTTTGGAAGCAACCAGAACAGCATCCCCACTGGCATGGCAGAGGTGTTGGGTGCTGGGTGTGTTTGGTTGTGCGCGGGACGAACTTCCAAGAGTGGCCAGAACATCCCCGTAGGCACAGCAACAGCATCGGACACGTTCAGGAGTGTGCGAATCAATCTTTCGCGAGTGATCGAAACATCCCAGCAGGCGCGGTAGAGGTGTTGGGCGTGTTTGGTAATGCACGGGATGAACTTCTAGGAGTGACCGGAACAGCCCATGAGGTGCTGTAGAGGCATCAGGCACGTTCAGCAACACGCAGAATGAACTTCCATGAGTGACCAAAACATTCTCGAGGGTGCAGTAGTAGCATCAGATATGTTGGGCAGCACTTCCATAAGTGACCCAACCAACCCCGCAGGCACGCAGAGGCTTCAAGCGCAATGGGCAGTGCGCGGGACATACTTTTGGGAGCAACCAAAAAATCCCTGCAGTCATGTCAGCTCCATCAGGTGTGCTCGTCAGTGCATTGGAAGAACTTTGGGGAGCGACTAGAAAATCCCTGCAGGCACAGCAGCATCGTCGGGTATGTTCGGCAGTGCATGGAACAAAGTTCTAGGAAGGAACCAAAACATCCCCGCAGGCGCAACAGCCGCATTGGATACGTTGGGCAGTGCGCGGGACAAATTTCCAGGAATGACAAGAACATCCCCCGAGGCTTGTTGGGCGATGCACAGCATGAGCATTTGAGAGTGCCTAGAACATCCCCAGATGTCCAGCAGAGGTGTTGGATGAATTTGGCAGTGCTTGGGATGAACTTCCGTGAGTGGTCGAAAAATCCCTACAGGCTTGGCAGAGGCATTGGGCGCATTTGGCAGTGCACAGGATGTACTTCCGGAAGCAACCTAAGCATCACCATGGGCATGGAAGTGGCGTGAGACATCTTCAATAGTGCATGGGACAATGTTCCGGCAGTGACCAGAACAACCCCGTGGGCGCGGTAGAGGCATCAGGCACATTAGGCAGTTCACAGGACAAGCATCTGAGAGTGACTGAAACATCACTATAAGCGCGGCAGAGGTGTTGGGCATGTTCGGCCATGCACAGGAAGAACTTCTGGGAGCGACTAGAACATCCCCGCAAGTGCAGCAGCAGCGTCGAACATCTTCGACAGTGCACGGGATGAACTTCTGGCAGTGACCAGAACATCCCCGTAGGCGTGCGAGAGGCTTCGGATGTGTTTGATAGTGTGGGATGAACTTCCAGGAATGACCAAAATATCCTCGCAGACATGGCATGGGTGTCAGGCACATTCGTCAGTGCTCAGGATTAGAATCTGGCAGTGACAGAAAGATCCCCGCGAGTGCACCAGAGGCATTGGGGGCATTCGACTATGTTCGGGATGAACTTCTGCGAGCAAACTGAGCATCACTACAGGCACGACAGTGGCATCGGGTGCGTTCAGTAGTGTGCGGGATGAACTTTCGAATGCGACCAGAAAATCCCTGTGGGCTCAGCAGAGGTGTCAGACGCATTCAGCAGTGCTGATGAACTTTCAAGAGGGAATGTAACATCCCCACGGGCATAGCAGAGGCGTCAGCCACATTTAGTAGTGTGTGGGGTAAGGTTCTGGGAGTGACCAAAATATTCTAGCAGCCACGGCAGCAGCGTCAGACACATTCAGAAGTGCGCTGAACAAACTTCTAGGAGCGAACGGAACATCCCCGTGGTTTCGGTAGAGGAATCAGGTGGGTTCAGCAATTCATGGGATAAACTTCTAGGAGGGACCAAAAAATTCCCACGGGCCCAGCAGAGTCGTCAGACAAGTTTAGAAGTGCTCGGGAATGACTAGAACAACTCCCGAGCATAGCAGCAGCACTAGGACCGGAACATCCCCGTGGGCGCGGCAGCGACATTGGACGCATTCTGCAGTGCGTGAGACTAACTTCCCAGATTGACCAGAAATCCCTGTGGGCCCAGCAGAGGCATCTGGCATGTTCGGCTGTGTTTGGGATGAACTTCTGGGATCGACTGCAACATTCCCGCGTGCCCCTCATAGGCATTGGGCATATTCGGCTGTGTGTGGGACAAGCTTCTGAGAGCGACCAGAACATTCCAGTAGGCACGGCAGTGGCATCAGACACATTCAGAAGTGCGCTGGGCATGATTGAGAATTGGGCCATGTTAGGCAGTGCAGGGGATGAACTTATGAGTGTGCCAGAACAAGCCTGCGGGCACAGCAGAGGCGCTGAGTGTATTGGGCAGTGCACGGGACAAACTTCCAAGAGCAATTGGAAAATCCCCGCGGGCTCTGTGGAGGTGTCAAATGTATTTGGCAGAGCTTGGGGCAAACTTTTGAGAGCGACCAGAATATCTCTGTGGGTGCGCCAAAGCCATTAGGCATGTTAGGCCATGCACAGGATGAACTTCCGGGAGTGACCGGAACATCCCCACGGGTGCAGCAGAGGCATTGTCTGCGTTGACAGTGCACAGGATGAACTTCCAGGAGTTACTGGAACATCCCTGCAGTTGCAACAATGCTATCTAGCATGCTCGACAGTGTGCAGGACAAACTTCCTGGAGTGGTAGGAAAATCCCAATGGGCTTGGCAAAAGCGTCGGACACATTTGGCAGTGCGCAAGACGAACTTATAGCAACATCCAGAACATCCCCAAAAGCGCGACAGAGTCATCGGGCACGTTTGGCAGTGCACAGGATGAACTTCTGGGAGCAACCTGAATATCCCCGCGGGCACGGGAGCTGTGTTGGGCGTGGTCGATAGTGTGCAAGATGAACTTCTGGGTGCAATTGGAAAATCCCTATAGGCTTTCCAGAGGCGTCGGACACATTTGGCAGTGCATTGGACTAACTTAAGGGGATGACCAAACATCCCCACAAGCATGGCAGAGGCATTGTACACATTTGGCAGTGCAGGGGATGAACTTCTAGGAGTGACTGGAACATGCCTTTAGGCGCGGTAGCGGCGTCGGGCGCATTGGGCAGTGTGTGTGATGAACTTTCTAGGGCGGCTGAAACATCCTCACAGATGTGGCACCAGCATTGGGCGTGTTCGGCAATGCGTGGGACAAACTTCCGTGAGCAACTAGAACATCCCTGCTGATTTGGCAGAGGCATCTGGTGCATTCGACAGTACACGGGATGAACTTCCGAGAGCAACCAGCACATTCTTGCTGGCACGGCAGCTGCGGTGGACACATTTTGTAGAGTACGGGACGAACTTCCGAGAGTGACTAGAACACCCCCGCAGGTGTGGTAGTGGTGTCGGATATGTTCGGCAGTGTACAGGGGGAACTTCCGGGAGCGACCAAAAAGTCTCCACGAGCTCAGCAGAATCGTTGTATGCATCTAGCAGTGTGCGAGACATACTCACTGTCGCACCCACGGGTGCTCAAACACCTGGGAGCATTTAATAGTGCGCAGGATGAACTTCTAACGGGCTCAACAGAGGCGTCATGCTCAATCAGTAGTGCGCAAGATGAACTTACAGAAGCAACCGGGACATCCCCATGGGTGCGTCAGCAGCGTTGGTTGTGTTGCCCACTACACTGGACAAACTTCCGGGAGCGACCCGAAATTCCCTGTGGCTGCATTGGGCAGTGCATGGGATGAACTTCTAGGAGCATTGAGAACATCCATGCAGGTGCGGCTGAATCATCCGGCACATTTGGCAGTCATGGGACGAACTTTCGAGAGCAACAAGAACATCCCCACGAGCACGGCAGAGGTGTTAGACACGTTCATCAGTGCTCAAGAAGAACTTCTGGGAGAGACTGGAAAATCCGCTTGGGCATGGCAGTGGTGTTGCACATGTTCGGCAGTCCACAGGATGAACTTTCAAGAGTGACCGAAAAATCCCCCCAGGCTCGGCAGTGGCGTCGGATGCATTCGGCGGCGCTTAGGATGAACTTCTGAGTGCATCCGGAACATCCCCACAGGTGTGGCAGAGGCGTTGGGCTTGTTCAGCAGTGCACCAGACGAACTTCTGGCAGCAACCAGAACATTCCCACGGGCATGCTTGGCATGAACTTCTGAGAGAGATTGAAAAATCCAAGCGGGCGTGGTAGAGGCATTGGACATGTTCGGCAGTCCTTAGGATGAACTTTTGAGAGTGACCGAAAAATCCTCGCGGGCTTGGTAGATGCTTTGGATGCGTTTGGCAGTGCTCGGGACATACTTTTGAGAGCAATCAGAACATCCTTGCAGGCAGAGCAGAGGGAAAGACGCGTTTGTCGGTGCGCTGGACAAACTTCCGGGAGTGACTAGAACATTCCCGCAGGTATGGCAGTGCAACCAGACACATTTGGCATTGTGCAGGACGAACTACCAGGAGCGATCGGAACATCCCTGCAGGTGCGGTGGAGGCTTCAGGTAAGTTGGGCAGTATGTGGTATGAACTTTCGTCAGCTGGTTCAGAAGAAGCGTTGGATGCATTTGTTAATGCTTGGGACGGACTTCTGGGAGCGAATAGAACATCACCGAAGGCTCAGCAGAGACTTTGGCTGCATTCGGTAGTGCGCGGGATGAACTTCCAAAAGAGACTGCAACATCCCCACGGGCATGTTTGGCAGTGCACAGGACAAACTTCCAGGAGGGACCGGATCATCCACGTGGGCGCGAAGGTGGCATTTGGCAAGTTCGGCAGTGTGTAGGATGAGCTTTCGGGAGTGACTATGAAATCCCCGCCGGCTCGGCAGAGGTGTTGGGCACATTGGTCAATTCGCAGGATGAACTTCTAGGAGTGACCAGAACATCTCTGCTGGTTCTACAGAGGAATTGGGCGCGTTCAGCAGTGCAGAGGATGAACTGCCGGGAGCAATTGGAACATCCCTGAGGGTGTGCTAGAGGCTTCAGGCGCATTCGGCAGTGCCTGGGACAAAATTCTGGGAGCGACTGCAAAGTCCCCGCAGGCACGGTAGATGCTTCGGGTGTGCTAGGCCATGCGCTGTACAAACTTCTGGGAATGACCGAAAAATTCTTGCAGGTGTGGTAGAGGCATCGGGCGCATTCGACAATGCATGGGATGAACTTCCGGGAGCAATCAGAACATCCCTGACACAGCGGCACTGGCGTTGGGCTCGCTAGGCAGTGCACAGGACAAACTTCCGGAAGCGACCATAAAATCCCCTCAGGCTCAGCAAAGGTGTCGTACGCATTTGGCAGTGCTTGGGATGAACTTCCTGGAGCCAAGGGAACAACACCGTGAGTGGGACAGAGGCATCAGACACATTAGGCAGTGCACGACATGGACTTTTTCGAGCAACTAGAACATCCCTGCGGGTTCAGCAACGACATTGGACACATTTGGCAGTGTGTGGGGACGAACTTCTAGGAGTGACCGGAACATCCCCGAATGCACAGCAGAGGCTTTGGGCACGTTGGGCAGTGTGCATGATGGATTTCCGTGAGCAACCGGTACATCCCTGCAGGCATGGCAGGGGCATCAGATGTGTTCGGTAGCGCATGGGAAGATCTTCCAGGAGTGACGGGAACATCCCTGCTGGTGGAACTTCGGTGTTGGGTGCATTCATGTCAGTGTCTAATTTCTTGTCCCAACTTTTCTACACCTTAGGGGTCAGTACTTCTACTAAAACCTCTCCTAACTTGCTGTCCCGTTTGATTCTTGAGTTCTTTTCTTAGATTTATGTCCCTTAAGCTTTCCTTTGGGATTAACTAACAAATAAAAGATATGTTGGATAGGCAAGACAACTCTTAAGCCTATTACAACTTGCCTTGGTTGAAGAAGACAATTCTTGACTTCAACCTTAGCACTTAAGCAAGGAAGACAACTCTTTACCTTGACTTAAGCCCAAGTTATCTTAAGACAACTCTTAAAAGATAACCGAATTATAAACAAGAATAGAAGCAAGAATTCTAACCTTGATTCTTGATTAATAAATGAAAAGAATACAAATTCGGAGCATATGCTTCTTCTCATAATAAATGGGTTGTATTTATAGCATTAGATAGCTTATCCTAATTCAACTAGTACTTAAGTTCCTTATCCACTTAGGATATGTTTTCCTAAGTCAACAAGGTTTTCTAAGACAACTAAAACTTTATCAAGATAGACCTTATCTCAATGTTTCCTAATGCTACTAGGATTCTTGGTCTTTCTTGAATTTCTACCTAGACTAGAATTCCTAGTTGACTAAACCTTTCTGTCCTTATCTTATCTCCTATCCTACAACTGCTGACCTTCATCTTGCTGTTTCCTTCTAGGATTAGGACTTCTATATGGCATGTCCTTCCATTCCTAGACTTCTCCTTGACGTGATCATCTTGTTGAAGCTAAACCTGTCATGATGTCTTGCTACTGCTGGAGTTCTTCATGCCATTCATTTCCTTCTCCTGCTCGAATTGCACCATGCATATCCGGCCAATGCTTGAGTCCTTCTTGGCTTGGATGTCCACAGTCAATTAGGACAAAGTCAGAACCTAGCCATGCTTCACTGCCTGCCATGTGCAAGCTTGTTGCGCACACTTTCTTGCCTGTTGCTGCCTCGTTTGCTGCTTGGCCCCTCTCTCACATCTGTTCACGCTCCCTTTGCCTCCGAAGGTCCTCAACAATCCCCCCTTTTTGGAGACTCACCTTGTCTTCAAGGTGAAAATTAGGGAAACGTTGCTGGATATCATCATAGTCTTCCCATGTTGCTTCATCCTTGGGCAAATGACTCCACCATATGAGTACTCTCCATACTAGCCTTCTATTGCACGTATAGCTTACTATGCGAAATCCTAAGGCTTTCTTTGGGTGCTGCCCCAGGTGATCTTCCCTGAAAATGTCAGGCAGTCCCTCATTCACTTGTCTCACATCTCCTCTCTTTTTTCTCAATAATGAAATGTGAAACATTGGATATAGTTTGGTGTTTAACAGTAGTCTTAAGCAATAAGTTACTGCTCCAATTCAGTCAACTACCTCATATGGTCCCTTGTTTGCTCAAGCTCATGTTTGAGTTTCTTCAAGTCCTCATCTATTGACTGAAGTATGACATCCACTTCATGTATGCTGCTGTTTCCCATGGTATAACTTGACATTCCTGGGGGTATTCTTCTGTATATGGCTTGGTATGGTGTCATCTTGATTGCCGCCGCATGATAGGTAGTATTATACCACAGTTCTGCCTATGGGATGTACTCCTCCTAATCGTTTTGATGATCATGTTAAAAACACCTTAAGTACTGCTCTAGGGTTGGATTGGTTACCTAACTTTGGCCATCTGTTTATGGATGAAAGATGGATGAGGTGACCAAGTTGCTGCCAAGCTGTGCTAAAAGCTCCTTCCAGAATTTTCTCATGAACACAGTATCTGTATCGGACAACATTGTCCGTGGTATGCCATTAAGTCTTACCACGTTTTTTATGAACTCTTGGGCTACTTCTTTTATTGTGTATGGTTGCTTGAGTGGCACAAATTGTGTACTCTTGCTGAGTCTATCTACTATGGTTAATATCAACATGTAACCTTTGCTATTGGGCATTCCTACGATGAAGTCCATTGTTAAGTCTTCCCAAACCAGTCCTGGTACTGGTAAAGGCTGTGAAAACCCCTTGGTCTTGCCACCTTCTGGTTTGGTGTGCTGACAAATATCACATTCTCAGACTAGCTTCTTGATCTCAGCCTTAAGTCCTTCCCACCAAAAGAATAGCTCGATCCGCATGTAAGTATGGAACCATCCTAAATGTCCTCCTTTCCGTGAGTTGTGGAAGTGATTCAAGATCTTTCCTCTTAGTCCCAGTATGTTTGGTACATAAACCTGCTGGTTGTGCCAAATATATATGTTCTTAAGGGTGAATTTACTAACCTTAGGGTCGAAATTCTTGATCTTCTCCATGAGCTCTTGGCTTTGAGGGTCAATTTCTATTGCCTCCTTGATTTCTGTTCATACATTCCACTCTGCTCCATTAATGGCAGTGAGGCATGCGTCATTAGGCTCACATGCTGTCCATAATGGTTGACCTCCATTGCTTCTGGACAATGCGTCTGCCACCTTGTTTTCCTTGCTCGGTTTGTAGATTATTTCATACTCGTATCCGAGCAGCTTGACAAGGAACTTTTGCTGCTCCAGCGTGGTAATTTTCTGCTCCATGAGGCTTCTCAAGGGTTGTTGATCCGTAATGTTCAAGAATTTCCTCCTAAGAAGGTAGAGTTGCCATACCTTGACTGCATGGATGATGGCAAACATCTCCTTGGCATATGCTGACCATTCCTCCTTCATGGGCCCTAAGACTCTGCTCACGTATGCAATAGGTCTTCTGGCTTGACTCAGGGCAGCACCTATTCCATCTTGACATGCATCAATATGAAGCTCGAAGGTTTGGTTGAAGTTGGGCAATGCTAACACTAAGGTCTAACACATAGCTTGCTTCAACAACTTGAATGCATCTTCACTCTTCCTGTCCATAGGAATCCGCCCTTCAGCAAGTTCGTTAATGGTTTTGCTATGGCACCGTATTTGCCAACAAATCGGCGGTAGTATCCTGTCAAGCCTAGAAACCCTCTAAGTTCTGTGACATTCTGAGGAGTTGGCCATGTTTGCATGGCTCCTATTTTTTGTTGGTCTACCTTCACTTCATCTTTGGATATGACGTGACTGAGGTATTCAAGCTCTCTTCCATGAACGTGCGCTTGGATGGCTTGATAACGAAGTGATTTCTTCTTAACACCTCAAGCACTTTTGCTAAGTGTTCTATGTGATCATCATGGTTCCTGGAATAGACCAAAATGTCATCAAAGAAAACTAAGACAAACTTGCGCAAATAAGGTTTGAAGATGTCGCTCATGGCTGCTTGAAAGGAGGAGGGTGCATTGCATAGTCCAAAGGGCATGACTAAGTACTCGTAGTGTCCACTATGAGTCTGACATGTTGTCTTCTGCACACCCTCTTCTTTCATGCGTATTTAATGATATCCGGCCTTGAGATCCAGCTTGGTAGACAACTTGGCTCTATGTAACTCGTCCAACATATCATCAATTGTTGGAATCGAAAAAAAATCCTTGACAGTTGCTTGGTTGAGTGCCTAGTAATCAATGCAAGACCTCCAAGTTTTGTCTTTATTTCTAACTAGTAGAACGGGAGAAGAAAAAGGTAAGGTGCTAGGTTAGATAATACCTTGCTGTAGCATCTCTTCCACTTGTCTTTCCATCTCATTCTTTTGGAAGTGTGCATACTAGTAAGGTGCTACATTCGCCTTGGTCTTATCAATTAATGGGATGGCATGGTCATAATGTCTTGAGGGTGGTAGCCCTTGTGGCTCTCCTAAGACATCTCAAACTACTCCAATAGGTTCCTTACTGTCAATGGTATGTCTTCGTGTGTGTTCTACCCTTCATGATGTTCGGCTATGTTTTCCTCTTTTGTGGCCAATAGAACTGCAAAACATTGTGTCCTATTATCTAGTCATTCAAGGGTACTTACCTCACAATGATGCGCTGCATTGGTGGTGGTTGCCTCCACGTGCAGTCCTTTCCCTTCCATTGGAAGGGTATAGATATGGATTTGTAGTCGAACATAATCTTGCCTATAGTTTTAAGCCACGCATTGCCTAAATCCACATCAAGGCCTGCCAAGGCTAACACATGCACTTCTGCCTCTATTTTAACTCCTTGAATCTGCATTGCTACTGCCTAGATAACTTGTGCACACTTGAGGTTCTGTCCACTTGCCATTCTTGCCTCAAAGGGCGCAATTCTTTTCAGATGTAGCTGAAGTGTTTTGACCAATTTTGTGTTGATGAAGTTGTGGGTAGCTCCACTATCTATCAACACCAAAATGTTCTTCCCGTTAATGGTTGCGAGCAACCTTATGCCAGTAGGCTCGGTGGTTGCCCTTACTGCATGCAAATTGATTTTGCCTTCTTCTGCATGATCAGGGAAATGTTCTACCTCTGCTTTCTTCTCGCTGTCCATGCAGCTTCTTGTTCTTCCTCGCTGCTTTCTTTGTGTTCTTCATCATTTACCACTTTAATGATGTTGAACAGCCCTTTTTTGCACTTGTGGCTAACTTGCCACTTATCATTGCACCTAAAACATAGTCCTCTTTTGATTCTCTTGTTGATTTCTTCGGTGGATAGTTTGAGAGGGTCCTTTGTTTTTGAGGGCGCTGTCTTACTTGACGAGGATGCTTTACCTAATTTGTTCGAGGGTTTGATGACCTTGGTTGTGCTGCTGGGTGATGCTTCTCCCATCGTTGATGAGTCTTGCCAACCGAATACACTGAGTGAGAGAGTTTGGATCACTCATCTTTACTTCTCAGCTTAGCCAAGGTACAAGGCCGTCTAGGAAAGTGCTAATCAATGCACTATCTGGCTAATGTCCACCTAATTTGGCCAACCACTTGAATTCTTCAAGGTAACTTTCCACAGATCCCTCTTGCCTAATCTTGGCAGGTTGTCCCTCATAGTTTGTCATTATAGATGGGCCAAATCTCTTCACTAACTCTTGTGTGAACCTTGTCCAGCCTATCCTTCTACCTTCTTGACCATAGGTGGCTTTAAGCCAATGCAACCATTGGTTGGCTCTCCCACATAGGCGATAGGATGCAAAATCAACCATTTCACCTCTCTCAACACCTTGTTTCTTAAAGTAGAATTTAGCCTTGGAAATCCATTCGGTGGATCTCCTTCTCAAAGGTAGAGAATTCAATTTTTACCTTTGATCGTGTGTAATGGCTTGGGCTGTTGTAGTGCCAATCCTCCCTCCTTATGCTGCGCCATGGTTCTGCCTTAGGGTGATTCTACACCCTTCTTGGTTGCCATGATGCGGGCCTTCTTTCCTACACCTCCTCATCATCACTATAATCATTGTAGCGATCATTGGGCAGGTGTTTGTTTGGTGAAGTCTCCCTTCTGCTTCCCAAACTCATGTGCTTTTTCCCCCTTTCTTAAGAAGGGAAGTTTCTCCTGGTCAGATTCATCCTCATGCACTTGGTGCTATAAAAGAAAAAATAAATAAATTAGAAAAAGAAATAGCAGAATTAAAAATAGAAAAAGATTTAGAAATAAGCAGATTAGAACAAAAAATAAATGATATAGAACAACAATATAAATTAAAACAAATAGAAGAAGAGAATGAGCTAGAAATAATAGCTAGTAATACTCCTAGATTAGCAAACATGATAAATAATTTATTAAATTGTAAAGTAGCTATAGAAGTAAATAATAAGCAATATAACTTAAATGCAATTATAGATACAGGAGCTAGTAAGTGTGCAATAGATAATAAAGCATTACCATTAGAATGTTTTGAGAAATTACCTACAGCAGTAAGAATAGCAGGAGTAAATAGTATAACACAAAGTTTTTTAAAGGTTAAAACAGGAAGCTATTTAATTTTTAAAACTCAAAAATATCCATTACCTTTTTGTTATGTTTTACCATTGCAAATTCATGATAGAACCCAAATAATTATAGGAATGAACTTTATTTATAGCATGCAAGGGGGAATAACTATAGAAAATGGAAAAGTAACATTCTTTAAGAAAACAGAAATAATAGAAACATCCCCTGTTAGTAAACCTTTAGATATAAAATTATTTGAGGAACAAGAAGAATATGATAAGATAGAAATAAAAGAACAGTTAGAAACAGATGTAATATTATATAATTATGGTAATCTAGAATCAAATTACAAAACTTATTTAGAACCCTTAATGAGAAGATTAGAAAATTTGCCAGTTATAGGAGAAAATCCTTTAGCATTATGAAATAAAAATAAAATAACATGTAAGATAGATATAATAAACCCAGATTTAACTATACAAGATAAACCCATAATACCAGATCCTAGGACTAAGTCAGAATGTACTAAGCATATAGAAGAATTATTAAAAGGAAAATTAATTAGACATTCTAATAGTAGACATAGAACAGCAGCATTTATAGTACAGGGTAATATTAATAGGAATGAAGAAAGAGGTAGAAGTAGTATTAGTACAGAAAGACCCTATAATTTATTAGATAGAATATTAAGAAGACAAGATAGAGAAGGTAATAATGATGTAAGGTTAGAAGAAATAATAGATTTAGAAAGAAATTTAGACTTATATAATCAAAATCAATTAAGATTATTAAATCCTAGAACATTGTATAATGTAGGAGTAATGGAATTTAGAGCTTCATTAATAAAAGTATCCACAGAACAACAAATAAGCGTAGTAGATAGTCAAACTAAAACCATAGATATAGTAAATAGACAAACAATAAGAAAATTAAAATTAGAAGGAAAGAAATTAGTACATTCTGGACTAATAGTAATAGGAGTTAAAGGGTTAACCAGAGTAGGAGCAGGAACAAAAGTACTTATAGTATTGTTAGATACTAGTTGGATTAAAAATATGACAAAAGCAGTATTAAGAACTATAGAAGTAGATATGAATAGTAATACTGGATTATTTTATTATTCTCCTAATATATTAAAATCTATAAATGATTTAGAAAAACTAAAAATAGGAATACAAACAAAAGGATATGAAGATTATGAAGGAGATAATTTAAATATTACTATAGGATACTTTAGGCAGAGCAAGTAATAAATCAGGAAATAAGTATAGAGTAAATACTGATACTATAATAAATGGATTATCAACTAGAGGGATTAGAATGATAAAACCAGAAACAATAGATCCAACTAGATTAGCAGGATTAGGATGGAATTTAGAAAAATTTGTAGAAATCAACACTAGAAAAACAGTGTTAGTACCAGAGAATAGTTCAATATATGTAGATTTAAATGGTAATCAAAGTATAAGATTTGATAATTTTATAGAACAAAGAAATGTAGGAACCTCAGAGTTAGATAGTGATGAGGAATCTATAGAGCAAAACTTACCTACTATAGGAAGAAGTTAAAATGTCAATAAATACAGATTTTAACTTACATAGACAAATAGTAAATAGTTTAACAAGAATAACATTAGATAATAGGATACATATAGCATCATTTAGAAATATTTTAGTAACTGAAATAGAAAGGTTTGAAAGACAATTAGAACAAACAGCACATAATAATATATTTAGAAATAGAATTGAAGTAAGACTAACTTTATTAAGATCAATTGAAAATTGGTTAAAACATAGTCTTGTAGCATCTAGATTATAAAATGGAAGATAAACAACAATTAGAAATACTATATAGTAAATATCCAAATTATGACTGGAGAATTAATTTTTTAGAAATACCAGATTTAGATGACTGTAGTATGTTTATAGACATGGTATATGGAGATAATTATCCAAAAATAGAAAATTATAATAAAGAGGAAGTAGAAGAAGATTTATTAGATATACTTAAAAGCACAGGAAATATGCAAGAATATGTATTACCTTTAGAGGAAATAGGAAGTCCAAAATATGATGAATACATAGAAGATAGAATTTTAGCAAGTACGTCATCAGGAGTAGTTAATAGTCCAGGAAATTTACCAACAATAGAAGTACAACCAGAAAGAACTTTTCCTGGAGCAGACACTCAACCTATTAGAACATGTCCACCAGAAATAAAGAGTAGAGGGTATAGTAGGAAATTCCTATATGAGCAAATAACTTTACCATCAGCCTTAGCTAATAGTGGAAGTATGCTAGTATTAAGTAATTATCATCCCCAATTATGGGAAGAAGTAATAGCTAAATGGGAATCAAGTACTATTTTACACTTAAGCACCTTTAATTTTATAGATAATCAAGAAAAGGTAAATTATGTAGAAAATTTGCTAGGAGAAGTAGCAAAACTTTATTTTCAATCATGGAAAAAAGATTATAGTAATGCATATAGAGTATTAGTAGCTAATGCAGATGTAACAGAAAATATAACTAGTCAGATAAGACAAATGATTTTAGGATATGATCAGTATAGAGGAAATACAGAAATGCAGAATAGAGCTTTACAAGATTTAGAAAGATTACACATAGACAATATGACACAAATAAAAGATTTTAGTAATGAATATCTTAATTTAGCAAGTAAAACAGGAAGAGCATTCACAGATAATCAACTCACTAGTAAATATTTTTTAAAATTACCTCCTCCATTCAATACAATATTAGAAGAAGAATGGAATAAGAAACATGGACCAGCCTTTCAAATAGGAATAGCACCACGAATAATATTTACATTTGAATATTTAAAAAATCAATGTATAGTAAATGAAATAGCAAGATAGGTTAAAAGTTATAATTATTGTAAAAATGTATATATACCAGGAATTTATAAAAGAGATAGAAAAAAGAAATATTTTAGAAAAGCTACAAATTACAGAAAAGGAATACCTAGGAAAAACCATGTAAGTAAATTTAAAAATAGAAAACCACCTATTAAAAAATGTAAATGTTTTATATGTGGGCAAATAGGTCATTATGCTAGAGAATATAGAAAAAAAAAGAGGAGATCTAGAAAGAATGACTGTATATAGACTGTATATAAAGAATTAGAATTAGAAGATGAATTTGATAGAGTCAGTATAAATGGTAGTGAAAATAGTAATGATAGTGATGTATTAAGTATATGTGACAATAATGTGGAAATAGAAAATCAAGATAATTTTGAAGATCAATTAAAATTATTAAAAATATGAGTTGGATAATAGAAATAATAATGAAGTTTAGAATTATAATGTAGTAATTAATAATGTAGCAATGTAATTTACTTAGAAATGTAATTTATTTGTAAAAATATTGTAGAAATATAATTTGCATGTAGCAAAGTAATTTGCATAGTAGAAAATAAATAATTTTCATTCATGCATGATGGCATTGTACAAAATTTAATTTTGTTGTGGATACCGACGTAAGTCAAGAGTCCACTAAGTCCATCATCATATTCTTTTATTTTATTATTTTTTCTCATGCATATGTAGAAAAGTAGACATTGTAGAAAAAATAATTTTTTCCTAACAAAATTATTTATTCTTTTGCAGTGATGGGAGGAACATCTCAAAACCCAAGCCCAAATGCCTTTTTCTTCGGCCCATATACTTTACAAACTTTTCCTTCAGGAACCAATCTCTCTTTCAGAGTAAAAGCCCATCTAAAGCCTGAACAAAAATGTTTGGTTGACAACCTCTGGAACTCAAACCCAAAGGCTAAACCAGAAGTTCTTCATGCTTTATGTTGTTATCTTGATCTCAAAAATCAAGAAGAAAATTTAAAATCTATGCTTTTGCCTGTTCAGCATATTAACCTTTCACCACAAACTCCTCAGATGCTCCAAAATGAGGTAAATATGTTGAAAAGTGAAGTGAGCTCAAAAAATGAAAAAATAGAAGAATTAAATAAAAAAGTAGAAAAATTGGAAAAAGAGCTTAGAGAGAAAAAAGAAAAAGAGAAGGAAGTGATGATTTATTTTGAAAAAGAAGAAAAAGCAAAAAAGCAAAAAATGATGACACTTTCATTCCTAGGGCCCTATCTAGAAAAGAAGATACTTTTTTATTTCTTTTCTGAAAAGATAGCCGAAATGATTTATTATCAAGAAAAAATGAGAGATTTAGTATTTCGGCCAAAGGTAAATACTCTAGGTATAAATGTCATATATTATATTGGGAGAAAACATGAAGAAACTAAAGCTTGTGACTGTGAAGAAGGTTTTGTCTTCTACA
The DNA here is from genome assembly GCA_019650275.1 of Xylocarpus granatum. Taxonomy (NCBI): domain Eukaryota; kingdom Viridiplantae; phylum Streptophyta; class Magnoliopsida; order Sapindales; family Meliaceae; genus Xylocarpus; species Xylocarpus granatum. The sequence goes on from BNST01002861.1 coordinate 76,573, forward strand.
GAATGGCCATACATCTGTCTCTGTGGGAACCACTTGAAGAAATATATGGTTTCAACAGAATGATGGAAATGGGATATGTCTACAGAATCATTGTGACCAAAGCAGAACAAGTCAGAAGATTCATAGAACCATATTCCTGGAGGTTAGCACACGTGTTATATACCCTCTTTGAAAAAGACAAATGTCCTTTTGGGTATATTAATTTGGGAGTAAGATCCATCCCCGCCTCTTACAGCAATGGTTATCCTGAAGAAGCCAGGTCAGAAATTCTGATTGAATATTGTCCTTTTTCAAGGCCAGCAATGACCAAGATCCCATCAGAATAAATACCACAATGTTCAACTTCTACTGATGAATGCTTATCTAGAGCAAGGATTTTTCTATAATCAATACAGCTCAACAAAACATGGGCTTACTCATCTTCCCTTATTTTTGAAGAAAGGAACCTCAAAGTATTCTCTTCTCAAACCAAATGCTATGTTCCTTTTCTCAGCCACATCATTGAGGATCCAATAAGAGTACGACATTATCAAGATGTACATGCTGGAATGAATTCTGGCATAATCGGTGATTATTGGAATTCTCAAGAAACTTATGGGGATATAGAAGATGACATTGAAGATTTGATTGACCTGGATGAGTGAAAAAGACAAACTTTGCAGCCCGACAAATTCTAAAATAAATTACATTTCATCTTCTATACCATGTTTTTTTTTAATAAAGTACTTATAGTATTGGATTCTAAAATAAAATAAATCCAACTATTTTTGGATAATTATCTCCATATACCATGTCTATAAATATACTACAGTCATTTAAATCTGGTATTTCTAAAAAATTAATTCTCCAGTCATAATTTGGATATTTACTATATAGTATTTCTAATTTTTGTTTATCCTCCATTTTATAATCTAGATGCTACAAGACTATATTTTAACCAATTTTCAATTGATCTTAATAAAGTTAGTCTTACTTCAATTCTATTTCTAAATATATTATTATGTGCTGTTTGTTTTAATTGTCTTTCAAACCTTTCTATTTCAGTTACTAAAATATTTCTAAATGATGCTATATATATCCTATTATCTAATGTTATTCTTGTTAAACTATTTACTATTTGTCTATGTAAGTTAAAATCTGTATTTATTGACATTTTAACTTCTTCCTATAGTAGGTAAGTTTTGTCTCTATAGATTCCTCATCACTATCTAACTCTGAGGTTCCTACATTTCTTTATTCTATAAAATTATCAAATCATATACTTTGATTACCATTTAAATCTACATATATTGAACTATTCTCTGGTACTAACACTGTTTTTCTAGTGTTGATTTCTACAAATTTTTCTAAATTCCATCCTAATCCTGCTAATCTAGTTGGATCTATTGTTTCTGGTTTTATCATTCTAATCCCTCTAGTTGATAATCCATTTATTATAGTATCAGTATTTACTCTATACCTATTTCCTGATTTATTACTTGCTCTGCCTAAGTATCCTATAGTAATATTTAAATTATTTCCTTCATAATCTTCATATCCTTTTGTTTGTATTCCTATTTTTAGTTTTTCTAAATCATTTATAGATTTTAATATATTAGGAGAATAATAAAATAATCCAGTATTACTATTCATATCTACTTCTATAGTTTCTAATACTACTTTTGTCATATTTTTAATCCAACTAGTATCTAACAATACTATAATTATCTCTATATACCATGTCTATAAAATATTACTATTTTTGATGAATAGTGTTCTAGAAAATACTATTTCTTACAATTTTTTACTATTATCATGTTACAGAAAAAACATTTTTCTCTATAAGTATTATCCCAACTATGTTTACATTCTTTACAATTTGATGGTAATTGTTTTTCTACCAACCAATTCATAATGTCTATAATTTTAACTAATTTTCAAAACTATCTTAATTAATTAATATCTTATTATCATTGCTATTTTCACTACTCTTTGAAGATCTTGTTCTAAACTCATCCTGTTAGTGTTTTTAATTTTTCATTTAACATAATTACCTTTTTATCTAACTCTTCTATACTTAATTCTAATTTATCTAATTTTTTAATTACTTTATTTTCTAATTTTTTACTAGTTTCTCCTATTTCTAAACTATTTTGTATTATTCTAATATTATCTATTAGACTATCTATTTTTACTCTTTGCTTTTGTAATATATTCAAATATGATTTAAAAATTAAATCATTAGACTGACTGATAACTAACTGGTTATGCAAAATATGATAACTAACATCAGAAATAGTGTTCAGTTGTAGATCTTCAGAGTGAAATTTATGCTTAAAATTTTCTTTAGAAAAAACATATTATATTTAATCTATCTACAGTCCTCTTCCTTTGGTATAATCCTGTTTCTAAGTTAAGATAATCAAGCCTATGAAATACCTCTTCTTCCTTACTGGTCATGTTTTAAGAATAATAAACTCCGCAAGTTTTCACCTACACCTAGGACTTATCAGCACCTTAGCTTCTGCCTAGTACTTCAGCTTACCTCTATAGGAGCTTTTAAACCTAAAACAAGTTTTCAGGATGATTTGCATGATCATAAAGACTAAATTATCTTTTCTTAGTTCTGTTTTTGCTCTGATACCATTTTAGGGGGCGAGGTATAGAGATCAGAAGAGTCGCAGAATAACCCACTAAGCGTATGAATACACAAAGAGGTTATTGGAAGCTTTTCTGGATTAGAAGGGAAGAGAAGAGAAAGGGGGTAAAACTCATTTCACTCTTTTGAATCTAACAACCTATTACTATTTCTGATGAATAGTATTCTAGTCTACCATGCTATTAACTACTACTGTTTAAATTAAATTTACCACAGTTGTTTAAAGAAACCAACAACCGGAGTTTCAATGGCGTTGGGGATATGGAATAAGATCAATAAGGAAGTGTCTCTCTACCTTATTGAAATATGTTAAGAGAATTAAAAATTTACCTTTTAATTCTGAATTGCTATTTAGAGAGGGGTTGGAGAATTTTAAGAGAGAGATTGCTTCAATCTTTTGATCTGCTTTTATTGATGAACTTAGGGGTTTATATACAACCTAAAAGTAAACAATGGTTAGATTTAACCATGATTACTTTTGAAAAAGTAACTCTAGTTTACAAAAAAAGTAAACAAATGATTGCAATAAACAAAAACAAAACCTAAAAGTAAACAATGGTTAATTATAACCATGATTACTTTTAAAAAAGTAACTCTAGTTTACAAAAAAGTAAACAAATGATTGAAATAAACAAAAATAAAAGAGTCAAGTTTGTCAGGTGGGTGCAGGAATCTTTTAGAATTTGTCAGGCTGCAAAGTTTGTCTTTTTCACTCATCCAGGTCAATCAAATCTTCAATGTCATCTTCTATATCCCCATAAGTTTCTTGAGAATTCCAATAATCACCGATTATGCCAGAATTCATTCCACCATGTACATCTTGATAATGTCGTACTCTTATTGGATCCTCAATGATGTGGCTGAGAAAAGGAACATAGCATTTGGTTTGAGAAGAGAATACTTTGAGGTTCCTTTCTTCAAAAATAAGGGAAGATGAGTAAGCCCATGTTTTGTTGAGCTGTATTGATTGTAGAAAAATCCTTGCTCTAGATAGGCATTCATCAGTAGAAGTTGAACATTGTGGTATGTATTCTGATGGGATCTTGGTCATTGCTGGCCTTGAAAAAGGACAACATTCAATCAGAATTTCTGACCTGGCTTCTTCAGGATAACCATTGCTGTAAGAGGCGGGGATGGATCTTACTCCCAAATTAATATACCCAGAAGGACATTTGTCTTTTTCGAAGAGGGTATATAACACGTGTGCTAACCTCCAGGAATATGGTTCTATGAATCTTCTGACTTGTTCTACTTTGGTCACAATGATTCTGTAGACATATCCCATTTCCATCATTCTGTTGAAACCATATATTTCTTCAAGTGGTTCCCACAGAGACAGATGTATGGCCATTCTGTAGAAGACAAAACCTTCTTCACAGTCATAAGCTTTAGTTTCTTCATGTTTCCTCCAATATAATATATGACATTTATACCTAGAGTATTTACCTTCGGCCGAAATACTAAATCTCTCATTTTTTCTTGATAATAAATCATTTCGGCTATCTTTTCAGAAAAGAGATAAAAAAGTATCTTCTTTTCTAGATAGGGCCCTAGGTATGGACTTAGTGGACTCCTGACTTACGTCGGTATCCACAACAAAATTGAATTTTGTACAATGCCATCATGCATGAATGAAATTATTTATTTTCTACTATGCAAATTACTTTGCTACATGCAAATTATATTTCTACAATATTTTTACAAATAAATCACATTTCTAAGTAAATTACATTGCTACATTATTAATTACTACATTATAATTCTACACTTCATTATTATTTCTATTATCCAACTCATATTTTTAATAATTTTAATTGATCTTCAAAATTATCTTTATTTTCTATTTCCTCATTATTGTTGTCACATATACTTAATACATCACTATCATTACTATTTTCACTACCATTTATACTGATTATATCAAATTCATCTTCTAATTCTAATTCTCTATATACAGTCATTCTTTCTAAATCTCCTCTTTTATTTCTACATTCTCTAGCATAATGACCTATTTGCCCACATATAAAACATTTACATTTTTTAATGGGTGGTTTTCTATTTTTAAATTTACTTACATGGTTTTTCCTAGGTATTCCTTTTCTGTAATTTGTAGCTTTTCTAAAATATTTCTTTTTTCTATCTCTTTTATAAATTCCTGGTATATATACATTTTTACAATAATTATAACTTTTAACCTGTCTTGCTATTTCATTTACTATACATTGATTTTTTAAATATTCAAATGTAAATATTATTCGTGGTGCTATTCCTATTTGAAAGATGGTCCATGTTTCTTATTCCATTCTTCTTCTAATATTGTATTGAATGGAGGAGGTGATTTTAAAAAATATTTACTACTGAGTTGATTATCTGTGAATGCTCTTCCTGTTTTACTTGCTAAATTAAGATATTCATTACTAAAATCTTTTATTTGTGTCATATTATCTATGTGTAATCTTTCTAAATCTTGTAAAGCTCTATTTTGCATTTCCGTATTTCCTCTATACTGATCATATCCTAAAATCATTTGTCTTATCTGACTAGTTATATTTTCTGTTACATCTAGCATTAGCTACTAATACTCTATATGCATTACTATAATCTTTTTTCCATGATTGAAAATAAAGTTTTGCTACTTCTCCTAGCAAATTTTCTACATAATTTACCTTTTCTTGATTATCTATAAAATTAAAGGTGCTTAAGTGTAAAATAGTACTTGATTCCCATTTAGCTATTACTTCTTCCCATAATTGGGGATGATAATTACTTAATACTAGCATACTTCCACTATTTGCTAAGGCTGATGGTAAAGTTATTTGCTCATATGGGAATTTTCTACTATACCCTCTACTCTTTATTTCTGGTGGACATGTTCTAGTAGGTTGAGTGTCTGCTCCAGGAAAAGTTCTATCTGGTTGTACTTCTATTGTTGGTAAATTTCCTGGACTATTAACTACTCCTGATGACGTACTTGCTAATATTCTATCTTCTATGTATTCATCATATTTTGGACTTCCTATTTCCTCTAAAGGTAATACATATTCTTGCATATTTCCTGTGCTTTTAAGTATTTCTAATAAATCTTCTTCTACTTCCTCTTTATTATAATTTTCTATTTTTGGATAATTATCTCCATATACCATGTCTATAAATATACTATAGTCATCTAAATCTGGTATTTCTAAAAAATTAATTCTCCAGTCATAATTTGGATATTTACTATATAGTATTTCTAATTGTTGTTTATCCTCCATTTTATAATCTAGATGCTACAAGACTATGTTTTAACCAATTTTCAATTGATCTTAATAAAGTTAGTCTTACTTCAATTCTGTTTCTAAATATATTATTATGTGCTATTTGTTCTAATTGTCTTTCAAACCTTTCTATTTCAGTTACTAAAATATTTCTAAATGATGCTATATGTATCCTATTATCTAATGTTATTCTTGTTAAACTATTTACTATTTGTCTATGTAAGTTAAAATCTGTATTTATTGACATTTTAACTTCTTCCTATAGTAGGTAAGTTTTGCTCTATAGATTCCTCATCACTATCTAACTCTGAGGTTCCTACATTTCTTTGTTCTATAAAATTATCAAATCTTATACTTTGATTACCATTTAAATCTACATATATTGAACTATTCTCTGGTACTAACACTGTTTTTCTAGTGTTATTTCTACAAATTTTTCTAAATTCCATCCTAATCCTGCTAATCTAGTTGGATCTATTGTTTCTGGTTTTATCATTCTAATCCCTCTAGTTGATAATCCATTTATTATAGTATCTGTATTTACTCTATACCTATTTCCTGATTTATTACTTGCTCTGCCTAAAGTATCCTATAGTAATATTTAAATTATCTCCTTCATAATCTTCATATCCTTTTGTTTGTATTCCTATTTTTAGTTTTTCTAAATCATTTATAGATTTTAATATATTAGGAGAATAATAAAATAATCCAGTATTACTATTCATATCTACTTCTATAGTTCCTAATACTGCTTTTGTCATATTTTTAATCCAACTAGTATCTAACAATACTATAAGTACTTTTGTTCCTACTCCTATTCTTGTTAACCCTTTAACTCCTATTACTATTAGTCCAGAATGTACTAATTTCTTTCCTTCTAATTTTAATTTTCTTATTGTTTGTCTATTTACTATATCTATGGTTTTAGTTTGACCATCTACTACACTTATTTGTTGTTCTGTGGATACTTTTATTAATGAAGCTCTAAATTCCATTACTCCTACATTATACAATGTTCTAGGATTTAATAATCTTAATTGATTTTGATTATATAAGTCTAAATTTCTTTCTAAATTTATTATTTCTTCTAACCTTACATTATTATTACCTTCTCTATCTTGTCTTCTTAATATTCTATCTAATAAATTATAGGGTCTTTCTGTACTAATACTACTTCTACCTCTTTCTTCATTCCTATTAATATTACCCTGTCTATCTATACTAGTAGTAGTGTTACTTCTTCTTAAGAGACATTTTATTCCCACTTTTTCCAAACTAACATTTTACCTTTAGATCCTCCTACTACTGGTTTAGTTCCTAAAGATAAATTCGCTAATTGTTCATTAATATTTTCTGTAGTTTTTATAAATAAAGGATCCTGATTTTTATTGGGTATTTTTTCTAAACTGTATTCTAAGGCTAATAATTTTTTATTGATTCCTAATAATAAGGATATAATTGTATTATTTTATCTAATTATAGTTTTATATGGTATTCCTGCTATAGATCCTAAACTATTTTGGTCTTTACTAAATCCTATTGAGGGATTTGCTATTTCATTCTCTGTAACTTCTAAACTATTTTGGTAAAAAGGGATCTTGTTCTAAACTCATCCTGTTAGTGTTTTTAATTTTTCATTTAACATAATTACCTTTTTATCTAACTCTTCTATACTTAATTCTAATTTATCTAATTTTTTAATTACTTTATTTTCTAATTTTTTACTAGTTTCTCTCTATTTCTAAACTATTTTGTATTATTCTAATATTATCTATTAGACTATCTATTTTTACTCTTTGTTTTTGTAATATATTCAAATATGATTTAAAAATTAAATCATTAGACTGACTGATAGCTAACTGGTTATGCAAAATATGATAACTAACATCAGAAATAGTGTTCAGTTGTAGATTTTCAGAGTGAAATTTATGCTTAAAATTTTCTTTAGAAAAACATATTATATTTAATCTATCTACAGTCCTCTTCCTTTGGTATAATCCTGTTTCTAAGTTAAGATAATCAAGCCTATGAAATACCTGTTCTTCCTCACTGGTCATGTTTTAAGAATAATAAACTCCGCAAGTTTTCACCTACACCTAGGACTTATCAGCACCTTAGCTTCTGCCTAGTACTTCAGCTTACCTCTATAGGAGCTTTTAAACCTAAAACAAGTTTTCAGGATGATTTGCATGATCATAAAGACTGACTTATCTTTTCTTAGTTCTGATTTTGCTCTGATACCATTTTAGGGGGCGAGGTATGGAGATTAGAAGAGCCGCAGAATAACCCACTAAGCGTATGAATACACAAAGAGGTTATTGGAAGCTTTTCTGGATTAGAAGGGAAGAGAAGAGAAAGGAGGGTTTTTTTTTAACTCATTTCACTCTTCTGATGCACCTTAAAATTACCTCCTCCATTCAATACAATATTAGAAGAAGAATGGAATAAGAAACATGGACCAGCCTTTCAAATAGGAATAGCACCACGAATAATATTTACATTTGAATATTTAAAAAATCAATGTATAGTAAATAAAATAGCAAGACAGGTTAAAAGTTATAATTATTGTAAAAATGTATATATACCAGGAATTTATAAAAGAGATAGAAAAAAGAAATATTTTAGAAAAGCTACAAATTACAGAAAAGGAATACCTAGGAAAAACCATGTAAGTAAATTTAAAAATAGAAAACCACCCATTAAAAAATGTAAATGTTTTATATGTGGGCAAATAGGTCATTATGCTAGAGAATGTAGAAATAAAAGAGGAGATCTAGAAAGAATGACTATATATAGAGAATTAGAATTAGAAGATGAATTTGATATAATCAGTATAAATGGTAGTGAAAATAGTAATGATAGTGATGTATTAAGTATATGTGACAACAATAATGAGGAAATAGAAAATCAAGATAATTTTGAAGATCAATTAAAATTATTAAAAATATGAGTTGGATAATAGAAATAATAATGAAGTGTAGAATTATAATGTAGTAATTAATAATGTAGCAATGTAATTTACTTAGAAATGTAATTTATTTGTAAAAATATTGTAGAAATATAATTTGCATGTAGCAAAGTAATTTGCATAGTAGAAAATAAATAATTTTCATTCATGCATGATGACATTGTACAAAATTCAATTTTGTTGTGGATACCAACATAAGTCAGGAGTTCACTAAGTCCATCAAAAATTAGAAAATAAAGTAATTAAAAAATTTGATAAATTAGAATTAAGTATATAAGAGTTAGATAAAAAGGTAATTATGTTAAATGAAAAATTAAAAACACTAACAGGATGAGTTTAGAACAAGATCCCTTTTACCAAAATAGTTTAGAAGTTACAGAGAATGAAATAGCAAATCCCTCAATAGGATTTAGTAAAGACCAAAATAGTTTAGGATCTATAGCAGGAATACCATATAAAAATATAATTAGACAAAATAATACAATTATATCCTTATTATTAGGAATCAATAAAAAATTATTAGCCTTAGAATACAGTTTAGAAAAAATACACAATAAAAATCAGGGTCCTTTATTTATAAAAACTATAGAAAATATTAATGAACAATTAGCGAATTTATCTTTAGGACCTAAACCAGTAGTAGGAGGCTCTAAAGGTAAAATGTTAGTTTGGAAAAAGTGGGAATAAAATGTCTATAGGAAGAAGTAATACTACTACTAGTATAGATAGACAGGGTGATATTAATAGGAATGAAGAAAGAGGTAGAAGTAGTATTAGTACAGAAAGACCCTATAATTTATTAGATAGAATATTAAGAAGACAAGATAGAGAAGGTAATAATGATGTAAGGTTAGAAGAAATAATAGATTTAGAAAGAAATTTAGACTTATATAATCAAAATCAATTAAGATTATGAAATCCTAGAACATTGTATAATGTAGAAGTAATGGAATTTAGAGCTTCATTAATAAAAGTATCCACAGAACAACAAATAAGCGTAGTAGATGGTCAAACTAAAACCATAGATATAGTAAATAGACAAACAATAAGAAAATTAAAATTAAAAGGAAAGAAATTGGTACATTCTGGACTAATAGTAATAAGAGTTAAAGGGCTGGTCCATGTTTCTTATTCCATTCTTCTTCTAATATTGTTTTGAATGAAGGAGATAATTTTAAAAAATATTTACTACTGAGTTGATTATCTGTGAATGCTCTTCCTGTTTTACTTGCTAAATTAAGATATTCATTACTAAAATCTTTTATTTGTGTCATATTGTCTATGTGTAATCTTTCTAAATCTTGTAAAGCTCTATTCTGCATTTCTGTATTTCCTCTATGCTGATCATATCCTAAAATCATTTGTCTTATCTGACTAGTTATCTTCTATTTCTATCTTATCATATTCTTCTTGTTCCTCAAATAATTTTATATCTAAAGGTTTACTAACAGGGGATGTTTCTATTATTTCTGTTTTCTTAAAGAATGTAACTTTTCCATTTTCTATAGTTATTCCCCCTTACATACTATAAATAAAGTTCATTTCTATAATTATTTGGGTTCTGTCATGAATTTGCAATGGTAAAACATCACAAAAAGGTAATGGATATTTTTGAGTTTTAAAAATTAAATAGCTTCCTGTTTTAACCTTTAAAAAATTTTGTGTTATACTATTTACTCCTGCTATTCTTACTGCTATAGGTAATTTCTCAAAACATTCTAATGGTAATGCTTTATTATCTATTGCACACTTACTAGCTCCTGTATCTATAATTGCATTTAAGCTATATTGCTTATTATTTACTTCTATAGCTACTTTACAATTTAATAAATTATTTATCATGTTTGCTAATCTAGGAGTATTACTAGCTATTATTTCTAGCTCATCCTGTTCTTCTATTTGTTTTAATTTATATTATTTTTCTATATCATTTATTTTTTATTCTAATCTGCTTATTTCTAAATCTTTTTCTATTTTTAATTATGCTATTTCTTTTTCTAATTTATTTGTTTTTTTCTTTTAAATAGTTATTTTCTATCCTAAAAAATTCTATGGTTTCTTTTTCTTTCTTTTCTGTCCTAATTTATTGTTTAACTTCATCGCCATATTCTACTATTTCCCCAAACCTTTCTATATCCATTGGGCAGCATATCAATTCACAATTTATGCATTTCTTACCATTTTTTACTATTATCATGTTACAGAAAAACATTTTTCTCTATAAGTATTATCCCAACTATGTTTACATTCTTTACAATTTAATGGTAATTGTTTTTCTACCAACCAATTCATAATGTCTATAATTTTAACTAATTTTCAATGCTATGTTCCTTTTCTCAGCCACATCATTGATGATCCAATAAGAGTACGACATTATCAAGATGTACATGCTGGAATGAATTCTGGCATAATCGGTGATTATTGGAATTCTCAAGAAACTTATGGGGATATAGAAGATGACATTGAAGATTTGATTGACCTGGATGAGTGAAAAAGACAAACTTTGCAGCCCGACAAATTCTAAAAGATTCCTGCACCCACCTGACAAACTTGACTCTTTTATTTTTGTTTATTTCAATCATTTGTTTACTTTTTTGTAAACTAGAGTTATTTTTTAAAAGTAATCATGGTTATAATTAACCATTGTTTACTTTTAGGTTTTATTTTTGTTTATTTCAATCATTTGTTTACTTTTTTTGTAAACTAGAGTTACTTTTTCAAAAGTAATCATGGTTAAATCTAACCATTGTTTACTTTTAGGTTGTATATAAACCCCTAAGTTCATCAATAAAAGCAGATCTAAAGTTTGAAGCAATCTCTCTCTTAAAATTCTCCAACCCCTCTCTAAACTGCCTTTCAGAATTAAAAGGTAAATTTTTAATTCTCTTAACATATTTCAATAAGGTAGAGAGACACTCCCTTATTAATCTTATTCCATATCCCCAACGCTGTTGAAACTCCGGTTGTTGGTTTCTTTAAACAACTGTGGTGAATTTAATTTAAACAGCAGTAGTTAATAGCATGGTAGGCTAGAACACTATTTATTAGAAATAGTAATAGGTTGTTAGATTCAGAAGAGTGAAATGAGTTAACCCCTTTCTCTTCTCTTCCCTTCTAATCCAGAAAAGCTTCCAATAACCTCTTTGTGTATTCATACGCTTAGTGGGTTATTCTGCGGCTCTTCTGATCTCCATACCTCGCCCCCTAAAATGGTATCAAAGCAAAAACAGAACTAAGAAAAGATAATTTAGTCTTTATGATCATGCAAATCATCCTAAAAACTTGTTTTAGGTTTAAAAGCTCCTATAGAGGTAAGCTGAAGTACTAGGCAGAAGCTAAGGTGCTGATAAGTCCTAGGTGTAGGTGAAAACTTGTGGAGTTTATTATTCTTAAAACATGACCAGTAAGGAAGAAGAGGTATTTCATAGGCTTGATTATCTTAACTTAGAAACAGGATTATACCAAAGGAAGAGGACTGTAGATAGATTAAATATAATATGTTTTTTCTAAAGAAAATTTTAAGCATAAATTTCACTCTGAAGATCTACAACTGAACACTATTTCTGATGTTAGTTATCATATTTTGCATAACCAGTTAGCTATCAGTCAGTCTAATGATTTAATTTTTAAATCATATTTGAATATATTACAAAAACAAAGAGTATTGAAGCCTCCTAGACATTTGTGGTATGTGGCTATTTTTGCCCTACTTGGTTTGGACTTTTTTTTTGGCCACTCAAAGTGTATCACTTACCTAGTCATTGATCGCATTTTGGTTCCTCTCCAAGGCAAGAATTCTTCTGTGGTTAGTGACTGAGAAGTCTTCCCCAGTCTGTTCTTGTGGTGTGGGTGAATGCTGCCTAGATGACATGGTAACCATGATGCCTTTAAATTGAATGGTGTCTGTACTGATCTTTCAACAAGAGCACAAATTTGTTGGGGTCTTGATTTCTTGTCCCAACTTTTCTATACCTTAAGAGTCAACACGCCAACTAAAACCTCTCCTAACTTGCTGTCCCATTTGATTCTTGAGTTCTTTTCTTATATTTATCTCCCCTAAGCTATCCTTTGGGATTAGCTAATGAATAAAAGATATGTTGGATAGGCAAGATAATTCTTAAACCTATCACAATTTGCCTTGGTTGAAGAAGACAACTCTTGACTTTAACCTTAGCTCTTAAGCAAGGAAGACAACTCTTCACCTTGACTTAAGCCCAAGTTATCTCAAGACAACTCTTAAAAGATAATCGAATTTTGAAAAAGAATAGAAGCAACAATGTTAACCTTGATTCTTGATTAATAATGAAAAGAATACAAATTCGGAGCATATGTTTTTGCTCACAAATAATGGTGAGATAAACCTTATCCCAATGTTTCCTAATCCTACTAGGATTCTTGATGTTTCTTGAATTTCTACTTAGACTAGAATTTCTACTTTGACTAAACCTTTCTATGCTTATCTTATCTCCTCTCCTACAGCTGCTGACCTTCATCTTGCTGTTTCCTTCTAGGATTAGGACTTCCATATGGTATGTCCTTCCATTCCTAGACTTCTCCTTGATGTGATCATCTTGTTGAAGCTAAACTCGTCCTGACGTCCTACTGCTCCTGGAGTTCTTCATGCCGTTCATTTCCTTCTCCTGCTCGAATTGCACATGTGTATCCTGCCAATGCTGGAGTCCTTCTTGGCTTGCATGTCCACGGTCAATTAGACAAAGTCTGAACCTGGCCGTACTTCACTGCCTGCTATGTGCAAGCTTGTTGTGCGTACTTTCTTGCTTATTGCTGCCTCTCTTATTGCTTGGCACCTCTCTCGCATCCGCTCACGCTCCCTTTGCCTCATAAGTCCTCAACAATTCAGCAGTGTGCAGGATGAACTTCGGGGAGCAACCAAAAAATTCACACGAGCTCGGCGGAAGAGTTGGACACATATGTGTTGAGGACCTTAGGAGGCAAAGGGAGGGTGAGTGAATGCGCTCGAGGCACTAAGTGGCAAGTGAGGTAGAAACAGGCCAAAATGTGCGTGCAACAATCCTGCATGTAACATGCAGTGAAGCATGGCCAGGTTTTGACTCTGTCCTAACTAATTCCAGAAATCCAAGCGAAGTAGAAAACTGGCATTGGTAGGACACACATGAAGCAATTCGAGCAGGAGAAGAACATGACAGCATGAAGAACTCTAGCAGTAGCAGAACATCATGGTAGGTTTAACTTCAACAAGATATTCACGTCAAGGAGAAGTCTTGGAATGGAAGGACACGTCATAGGGGAAGTCCTAATCCTAGAAGGAAATGGCAAGATGAAGGTCAGCAGCTGTAGGAGAGGAGATAAGATAAGGACAGAAAGACTTAGTCAAAGTAGGAATTCAAGAAAGACCAAGAATCCTAGTAGGATTAGGAAACAGTGGGATAAGGTCTATCTTGATAATGTTTTAGTTGACTTAGAAATACCTTGTTGACTTAGGAAAACATATCCTAAGTGGATAAGGAACTAAGTACTAGTTGAATTAGGATAAGGCTGTCTAAATACTATAAATACAGCCCATTATTTGTGAGCAGGAGATATGCTCCAAATTTTGTATATTTCTCATTCATTAATCAAGAATCAAGGTTAGCATTCTTGCTTCTATTCTTGTTTATATTTTGGTTATCTTTTAAGAGTTGTCTTGAGATAACTTGGGCTTAAGACAAGGTGAAGAGTTGTCTTCCTTGCTTAAGAGCTTAGGTTGAAGTCAAGAGTTGTCTTCTTCAACCAAGGCAAGTTGTGATAGGTTTAAGAGTTGTCTTGCCTATCCAATGTATCCTTTTATCATTAGTTAATCCTGAAGGACAGCTTAGGGGACAAGAATCAAAGAAAAGAACTCAAGAATCAAACGGGACAGCAAGTTAGGAGAGGTTTCAGAAGTCGTGCTAACCCCTAAGGTATAGAAAAGTTGGGAACAAAAAATCAGGGACCCCAACATGATTGCACAGGATGCCTCTGCTGCCCCTGCAGGGATGTTCTGGTCACTCAAGGAAGTTCGTCCAGTGCACTGCCAAATGCACCCAATGCCGCTGCCACACCAGCGTGGGATGTTTCTGGTTGCTCCTGGAAGTTCATCCCGTGCACTGTTGAACGTGTCTGACATTGTTGCCACGCCCACGGGAATGTTCTTGGTCACTCTTGGAAGTTTGTCCCGTGCACTGCCGAATGCACCCAATACCTCTGGCGTGCCAGTGGGGATGTTCCAGTTGCTCCTAGAAGTTCATCTCGTGCAATGCCCAACACGCCCAAATCCTCTGCCGCGCCTGCGGGGATGTTTTGGTTGCTCTCAGAAGTACGTACAGCGCACTGCCCAAAGTGCTGGAAGCCTCTGCCGTGCCCGCAGGGATGTTTCGGTTGCTCCCTGAAGTTTCATCGTGTGCACTGTCGAACGCCCCCTGATGCCTCTACCACTCCGCAGGGATGTTCTGGTCACTGCCGAAAGTTCGTTCTGCCTACTGCCCAACATGCCCAAAGCCTCTGGCATGCCCGTGGGGATGTTCTGGTTGATCATTGATGCTCATCCTGAGCACATTCAAATATGTCTGACACCTTTGCCAAGCCCGTAGGGATTTTTCGGTCACTCCTGAAGTTCATCATGCACACTGCCCGAATGAACCGGACACCTCTGCCGCATCCGCGGGCATGTTCTGGTCACTCCCAAAAGTTCATCCTGTGCACTACCAAATGTGCCCGAAGCCACTAGGATGCTCTGGTCACTCCATAAAGTTCTCTGTGAGCACTACCAAATGCATCCAATGCCTCAGCCACACCCATGGGGATGTTCCAGTCACTTCTGGAAGTTTCATCCCGTGCACTGCCCAATGCGCCCAAAGTCTCTGCCTTGCCCACGGTGATGTTCCGGTCACTCCAAAAAGTTCCTCCGTGAACTGCCAAATGCACCCTGAAGCCTCTGCAGCGCTCGCGGGGATAATGTGGTCGCTCCAGGAAGTTCATCATGTGCACTGCTGAACGTGTCTGTCGCACCTGCTGCGCCACAGGGATGTTTTGGTCGCTCTCGAAGTTCGTCCTAAGCACTGCCGAACTCATCCGATGCCTCTACCAAGCCTGCAGGGATTTTTCAGATGCTCCAGGAAGTTCATCCGTGCTCTGCCCAATGCACCCAAGGCCTCTGCCACACATGGGGGAATGTTCTGGTCACTGCAGAAGTTCGACCCACGCACTACCGAATGTGTCTGATGCCTCTGCCGCTCCCATGGGGATGTTCTGGTCACTCTCGGAAGTTCGTCCCTGCACACTGTTGAATGTGTCCGAAGCCACTGCTGCACCCATCAAATGTTCTTGGTTGCTCCCAGAAGTTTGTTCCGTTCAATGCTGAACGCACTCAACACCTCTACTGCGCCAGTGGGAATGCTCTGGTTGCATTGCCCAATGCTCCCAAACCCACTACCATGCCTGTGGGGATGTTTCAGTTGCACCCGAAGTTCATCCTGTGCACTGCCCAAAGTGCCAAAAGCCTCTGCCGTGCCTGCAGGGATGTTCCTGTCACTCCCAGAAATTTGTCCAACACACTGCCGAACGTGCCCGATGCCTCTACTGTGCCCGCTTTGATTTTCTAGTCCTCCTAGAAATTCATCCCTTGCACTGCCCAAACGCACCTACGCCGCCTCTGCACCCCCAGGGATGCTTTGGTTGCTCCTAGAAGTTCGTCCCTGCACTGTTGAATGTCCGATGCTCTGCCGTGCCCATGGGAATGTTTCTTTTGTCACTCTAGGAAGTTTGTCCTGCACACTTCCGAATGCACCAGACACCTTTGTCACACTAGTGGGGATGTTTCGGTCGCTCCGGAAGTTCGTCCCGCACACTGTTGAACGTGTCCAGCGCCACTGCCGTGCCCATGGAATGTTCTTGTTGCTTCCAGAAGTTTGTCCCGCGCACTGCCAAACGCACCTGATACCTCTACCACACTAGTGGGACTGTTCTGGTCGCTCCTGAAGTTCATCTCATGCACTGCCCAACGGGCCCAAAGCCTCTGTTGTGCTTACAGGGATCTTTCGGTTGCTCCTGGAAGTTCATACCGTGCACGGCCCAAAGTGCCGGAAGGCTCTGCCACGCCCACGAGGATGTTCCAGTTGCTGCTGAAGTTCATCCTGAGTATTACTGGATACGCCCTGATGGCGCTGCCGCCCCCGTGGGGATTTTTCGGCTGCTTTTGTCGTGGGTACTGGTCAATGTGCCCAAGCCTCTGGCATGCCTGCGGAAATGTTTTGGTTGCTCCTAGATGTTCGCCTTGAGCACTTTCAAATAAGTCCAATGCCTCTGCCAAGCCTGCGGGAATGTTCTGGTCGCTCCTAGAAGTTTGTCATGCCGAACACGTCTGATGCCTTTGCCGCATCCGTGGGATGTTCTGGTCACTCCCGGAAGTTTGTCCTGTGCACTGCCAAATATGCCCAAGCCTCTACCACACCCATTGCGATGCTCTGCTCACTCCATAAAGTTCGCGATGAGCACTGCCAAATGCATTTGATGCCACAGTCGCACCCGTGGGGATGTTCTTGTCAGTTCCAGAAGTTTGTCCTCCCGAACTGCCAAATGCATTTGAAGTCTCTGCCTCACCCATGGGGATGTTCCGGTCACTCCAGAAAGTTCCTCTTGTGAACTGCCAAATGCGCACGAAGCGTCTGCAGCGCTCACGAGGATAGTCCGGTAGCTCCAAGAAGTTCGCCCCGTGCACTGCTGGATGTGTCTGTCACATGCTGCCGCGCTGTTGGGGACCTGATTTTTTTCCCCAACTTTTCTACACCTTAGGGGTCAGCACACCTACTAAATCCTTCCTAACTTGCTGTCTCATTTGATTCTTGAGTTCTTTTCTTATATTTATGTCCCCTAAGCTGTCCTTCGGGTTAACTAATATATATAAGGATATGTTGGATAGGCAAGACAACTCTTAAACCTATCACAACTTGCCTTGGTTGAAGAAGACAACTCTTAACTTCAACCTAGCTCTTAAGCAAGGAAGACAACTCTTAACCTTAACTTAAGCCCAAGTTATCTCAAGACAACTCTTAAAAGACAGCCAAAAATATAAACAAGAATGGAAGCAAGAATGCTAACCTTGATTATTGATTAATGAATGAGAAAATAAACAAAATTCAGAGCTTATGTCCTCCTCACAAATAATGGGCTGTATTTATAGTCCTAAGACTATCTTATCCTAATTCAACTAGTACTTAGGTTCCTTATCCACTTAGGATATATTTTCCTAAGTCAACAAGCTTTTCTAAGTCAACTAAAACATTATCAAGATAGACCTTATCCCATTGTTTCCTAATCCTACTAGGATTCTTGGTCTTTCTTGAATTCCTACTAAGACTAGAATTCCTGTTTTGACTAACTCTTTCTGTCCTTATCTTATCTCCTCTCCTACAGCTGTTGAACTTCTTCTTTGTCATTTCCTTCTAGGATTAGAACTTCCCTTATGGCATGTCCTTCCATTCCAAGACTTCCTCATTGACACTTGTGAATCACCTGCTTGCTGCTGCTGGAGTTCTTCATGCCATCCATCTCCTTCTCCTGCTTGGATTGCTTCGTGCGTGTCCTGCCAATGCTGGTTTTCTTCTTGGCTTGGATTTCCACAATCAATTAGGACTGAGTCAGAACCTAGCCGTGCTTCACTGCTTGCTGTATGCAGGCTTGTTGCATGCACATTCTGGCCTGTTTCTACTTCTCTTGCTACTTGGCGCCTCGCGTGCATTCGCTCACGCTCCCTTTGCCTCCTAAGGTCCTCAACAATCCCCCTTTCTTGGAGACTCACCTTGTCCTCAAGGTGGAAATTAGGGAAACATTGCTGGATATCATCATAGTCTTCCCATGTTGCTTCATCCTTGGGCGAATGACTCCACCATATGAGTACTCTCCATACTGCCTTCTATTGCACCATAGCTTACTATGAGAAATCCTAGTGCTTCCTTTGGGTGCTGCCCAGGTGATCTTCCCTGAAAATGTCGGGCAGTCCCTCATTCACTTGTCTCACATCTCCTATCTTTTTCCTTAACAATGAAATGTGAAACACTGGATGTAGTTTGGAGTTTAACAGTAGTCTTAGGCGATAAGCTACTGCTCCAATTCGCTCAACTACCTCATATGGTCCAAAGTACTTCTTAGCCAGCTTTGCGTAGTTGGCTTTCCAGCCTTGATTTTCCTCCTAGGGTGGATCTTAAGATAGACATAGTCACCTACCTTAAATTCCACTTCCTTTCTCCCTTTATCCGCTTGTCTCTTCATTCAGTCCCTTGCTTTCTCAAGCTCATGCTTGAGTTTCTTCAAGACCTCTTCTCTTGATTGAAGTGTGATATCCACTTCATGTATGCTGCTGTTCCCCATGGTATAACTTGACATTCCTGGGGGTATTCTTCCATATACTACTTGATATGGTGTCATCTTTGATTGTCGCGTGATAGGTAGTATTATACCACAGTTCTGCCCATGGTATGTACTCCTCCCTAATCATTTTGATGATCATGGAAAAAGCATCTTAAATACTGCTCTAGAGTTCGATTGGTTACCTCACTTTGTCCATCTGTTTGTGGATGAAAGGAGGATGAGGCGACCAAGTTGCTGCCAACCTGTGTGAAGAGCTCCTTCCAGAATTTGCTCATAAAGACAGTGTCTCTCTCGGACAGCATTTACTAACCTTAGGGTCAAAATTCTTGATCTTCTTGGCGAGCTCTTGGCTTTAAGGGATCAATCTCTATTGCCTCTTTGATTTTTGTCCATACATTCCACTCTGCTTTGCTAATGGCAGTAAGGCATGTGTCATTAGGCTCACATGCTGTCCACAATGCTTGACCTCCATTGCTTTTGGACAATGCATCTGCCACCTTGTTTTCCTTGCCTAGTTTGTAGATTATTTCATACTCATATCCCAGCAACTTGACAAGGAACTTTTGCTGCTCTGGTGTGGTAATTTTCTGCTCCATGAGGCTTCTCAAGGGTTGTTTGATCAGTAATGATCAGAAATTTCCTCCCTAAGAAGGTAAGGTCGCCATACCTTGACTGCATGGATGATGGCCAACATCTCCTTGGCATATACTGACCATTCCTTCTTCATAGGGCCTAAGACTCTGCTCATGTATGCAATAGGTCTTCCGGCTTGACTCAGGACAGCACCTATTCCATCTTGACATGCGTCAGTGTGAAGCTCGAAGGTTTGGTTGAAGTCGGGCAGTGCTAACACTGAGGGTCTCACACATGGCTTGCTTCAACAACTTGAATGCATCTTCACTCTTCTCTGTCCATAGGAATCCGTCCTTCTTCAGCAAGTGCATTATTGGTTTTGCTATGGCACTGTATTTGCGAACAAATCGGCAGTAGTAGCCTGTCAAGCCTAGAAATCCTCTAAGTTCTGTGACATTCTTAGGAGTTGGCCATGTTTGCATGGCTCCTATTTTCCATTGGTCTACCTTCACTCCATCTTTCGGATATGATGTGACCAAGGTATTCAAGCTCCTCTTGCATGAATGTGCACTTGGATGGCTTGATGACGAAGTGATTTCTTCTTAACACCTCTAGCACTTTTGCTAAGTGTTCTATGTGATCATCATGGTTCCTGGAATAGACCAAAATGTCATCAAAGAAAACTAAGACAAACCTGCACAAATAAGGTTTGAAGATGTCGTTCATGGCTGCTTGAAAGGTGGAGGGTGCATTGCATAGTCCGAAGGGCATGACTAGGTACTCATAGTGTCCACTATGAGTCCGAAAATGCTGTCTTCTGCACATCCTCTTCTTTCATGCGTATTTGATGATATCTGGCCTTGAGATCCAGCTTGGTAAACAACTTTGCTCCATGTAACTCGTCCAGCATATCATCAATTGTTGGGATTGGGAAAACGATCCTTGACAGTTGCTTGGTTGAGTGCCGTAATCGGTGCAAAACCTCCAAGTTCCGTCTTTCTTTCTAACAAGTAGAACAGGAGAAGAAAAAGGGTGAAGTGCTAGGTTGGATAATACCTTGCTGTAGCATCTCCTCCACTTGTCTTTCGATCTCGTTCTTTTGGAAGTGTGCATACCGGTAAGGTGCTACATTAATCGCCTTGGTTTCATCGATTAATGGGATGGCATGGTCGTAATGTCTTGAGGGTGGTAGCCCTTGTGGCTCTCCTAAGACATCTCTGAACTGCTCCAATAGGTTCCTTACTGCCAATGGTATGTCTTCGTGTGTATGATGTTCGGCTGTGTTTTCCTCTTTTGTGGCCAAGAGAACCGCAAAACATTGTGCCCTTTTTCTGTATAGTCATTCAAGGGTACTTACCTCACAATGATGCACTGCATTGGTGGTGGATGCCTCCCACGTGCAGTCCCTTTCCCTTCCATTGGAAGTGCATGGCCATGGATTTGTAGTCAAACATTATCTTGCCTATGGTTTTAAGCCAAGCATTGCCTAAAACCACATCAAGACCTGCCAGGGCTAACACATGCAGTTCCACCTCTATTTTGACTCCTTGAATCTGCATTACTACTGCCTGGATCACTTGCACACACTTGAGCTTCTGTCCGCTTGCCACTCTTACCTCAAAGGGTGCAATCCTTTTTGGACATAACTGGAGTGTTTTGATCAGTTTTGTGTTGATGGAGTTATGGGTGGCTCCACTATCAATCAACACCAAAACATTCTTGTCATTTATGGTTGCAAACAACCTCATTGCAGTAGGCTTGTGGTTGCCCCTACTGCATGCAAGTTGATTTCGCCTTCTTCCGCATGATCCAGGGAGTGTACTGCCTCGGCTTCCTCCTTGCTATCCATGCAACTTTGGGCATTTGTGCTGGCAATGGGGTTGCTGTCCAGAACACCTGACCTGTTGCATGGAATGTCTGATCTTCAGTGTTCAAGCTGCAACCCAAATAATCCTCATTCTGTCCAGGGAATTGAGGGTCTAAAACAGGTGCAGATGATGGCATTTGATCAATATTTGTGCCTTGCGAAACTTGCTGCATGCTATGCATATTTTCTGCTGCAGTTTGAACAATGAATGGTCTAAAGGTCTGATCTCTTGCAGCTTGTGAAGCTGTCCGTGAAAGATCAGCAAGTCCTTCAATCTGGACAGGATTATGATTAGGAACTTTGTCTTCTGATCCAGGTTTAGCCAACAAGGCAGATTGGTCCTGCACAGTCCTTGTTGGAGTATTTTTTGGTGGATAATTTGTAGAAGCATTGGAATGTTCTTGCAATCCATTCGAAGACCTATTTGATCCTGCATTCAATTTAATCTGCTGTCTCTCTATCCTGGTCAGTGCTAATGAAGATGTAAATGGCAGTCCAGTGGAAACTATAGGAGCTCCTAAGTCACTGTTCTGCAATTGATATGGTAGAGATGTAGAAGTAGCAGCATGAACATGAATAGATGAATCAGGATGTATGGCAGATGCATTGTTCGACTCTTAACAATACATCTGCATCTTTATCTTTGGCATTTGGACATACCAAGTCATGTCCTGGAACACTTGTGACCTTAGTATGGCTATCATATGAAAGTGCATATGCATCTCCTGTGCACAATTCTTTTCCTCTACTGTCATCAATTGGAATTCTTGGTGATGAAACGTCTTCACTTGCTCTCCAGATTGGCATCTCAAGAGGTGGAGATGAGTATTCCAAGTTCTGAAACTGGTGCATCACTCTTAGAATTTGATGAAGGAAAGACTTGATTCCCATCAAACTCGGAGCAAATATTGGTGATGCTGGAGGGGCTGAATCTGTCCATCAATTCTTGTGTGAAACTTGTCAAGCCAATCCTTCTACCTTCTCACATAGGTGGCCTTAAGCCAACGCCACCATTGGTTGGCTCTCCCACATAGGTGATAGGATGCAAAATCAACCCTTTCACCCCTCTCTAAACCTTGTTTCTCAAAGTAGAGTTCAGCCTTAGAGATCCATTCATTGGATCTCCTTTCTCAAAGGTAGGGAATTCGATTTTTACCTTAGGCTTGGTGTAATGGCTAGGGCTGTCATAGTGCTGCCATTCCTCTCTCCTAGTTTGTCCGCCAAAGTTCTGCCTCATGATGACTCCGCATTCTCCTTGGCTGCCATGCTGCTGACTTCAATCCAAGACCTCATCATCGCTGTACTCATCATAGGGGTCATGGGGCTGGTGCAAATTTGGTGGAACCTCCCTTCTGCATCCTAGACTCATCTGCCCTGTCCCCCTTTCTTGAGAGGGAAGCTGCTCATGGTCAGATTCGTCCTTATGCACTTGGTGCCAAAGTGATTTCTGATTGATGCCTCCTAGACGTTTGTGGCAGGTTGTTGTTCCTGGCCTGTGCAGTTTGCACTTGTTTTCCAGCCACTCGGGGTGTATCTTTCCTCAATTTTTCAACAGAATAAGTGATAGATGATAGTTGGTGTTTGATATCACCTACCTAGTCATGTATCATGCGTTGTTCCCTTTCCATGGCTAGGATTCTTCCAAAGTCCTTGTTAGTTCACTGTTGTGGTGAGCGTGAATGCTGCTTGAATGACATAGTGATGTTCTGCCGCTTCAATTTGAGTTGAATGTGCTGATCTCTAAATGAAAACACTAATTTGTTTGGGTCCCGATTTTTTTCCCCAACTTTTCTACACCTTAGGGGTCAGCACGCCTACTAAAAACCTTCATAACTTGCTGTACCCTTTGATTCTTGAGTTCTTTTCTTAGATTTACATCCTCTAAGTTGTCCTTCGGGTTAACTAATATATAAAAGGATATGTTGGATAGGTAAGATAACTCTTAAACCTATCACAACTTGCCTTGGTTGAAGAAGACAACTCTTAACTTCAACCTAAGCTCTTAAGCAAGGAAGCAACTCTTAACCTTATCTTAAGCCTAAGTTATCTCAAGACAACTCTTAAAAGATAACCGAAATATAAACAAGATGGAAGCAAGAATGCTAACCTTGATTCTTGATTAATGAATGAGAAATATACAAAATTCAGAGCATATCTTCTCCTCACAAATGATAGGCTATATTTATAGTCCTAAGATAGCCTTATCTTAATTCAACTTGTACTTAGATTCCTTATCCACTTAGGATATGTTTTCCTAAGTCAACAAGCTTTTCTAAGTCAACTAAAACATTATCAAGATAGACCTTATCCCATTGTTTCCTAATCCTACTAGGATTCTTGGTCCTTCTTGAATTTTGACTAAGACTAGAATTCCTATTTTGACTAAGTCTTTCTGTCCTTATCTTATCTCCTCTCCTACAGTTGCTCAACTTCCTCTTTTCATTTCCTTCAGGGATTAGAACTTCCCTTATGGCGTGAACTTCCATTCTAAGTTTCCTCCTTGATGCGAACATCTTGTTGCCATGACATCCTGCTGCTGCTGGAGTTCTTCATGCCTTCCATCTCCTTCTCCTGCTCAGATTTCTTCATGCGCGTCCTGCCAATGCTGATTTTCCTCTTGGCTTGGATTTTCAGAATCAATTAGGACTGAGTCAGAACCTGGCCATGCTTCACTGCTTGCTGCATGCAGGCTTGTTGCATGCACATTCTGGCCCGTTTCTGCCTCTCTTGCTGGTTGGCGCCTCGCGCGCATTCACTCATGCTCCCTTTGCCTCCCAAGGTCCTCAACAGTTTGGCAGTGTGCGTGTCAAACTTTGGGGAGCAGCCAGAACATCCTCGTGGGTGCGGCAGAGGCTTCAGGTGCACTGGACAGTGTGTGGGATGAACTTCTACTAGCAACCAGAACATCTCTGCAAGTGCGACAAAGGCATCAGACACGTGGTAGTGTGCAGGACAAACTTCCTAGAGCGATCCCAACATCCTTGCGGGCATGACAGAGGCTTCAGGTGTGTTGGGCAGTGCATGGGATGAACTTTAGGAGCAACCAGAACATCCCTGCAGGTACGACAGGATGAACTTCCGGGAGTGGTCGGAACATCCCCACGGCACAAGCGGATGCATCAGGCACATTCGGCATTGCACAGGACAAACTTTCGAGAGCAACCGGAATATGCACGGCATCAGCATGAGACACGTTCGGCAGTGCATGGATGAAACTTCCGGAGTGAACAGAACAGTCCCTTGGGCGTGGCAGAGGCTTTGGGCCCATTGGGCAGTGTGCGGGACAAACTTCTGGGAGCGATCAAAAAAATCCCTGTAGGCTCGGTAAAGGCATGGGGCAAGTTTGGCAGTGCTCAGGATGAACTTCCAAGAGTGAGCGGAACATCCCCGTGAGTGCAGCAGCGGCATCGGGCACATTCAACAGTGGATGGGATAAACTTACTAGACCGACTGGATTATCCCTGTGGCAACTGCAGAGGCTTCAGGCTCATTTGGCAGTGTGCGGGAGGAATATCTGGGAGCGACTGAAACATCCCTGATGGCACAATAGAGGCTTCAGGTGTGTTGAGCAATGCACGGGATGAACTTCTAGGAGACTAAAACATATCCGTGGGTGCGACTGAGGCATTAGACGCATTTGACAGTATTCATGGCAAACTTTAGGGAGCTTTAGGCTAGTACCCCATAGCCTTTCAATCTCAATAAAATCTTTGAGAAATGTCAATAAAATCACCTCTGCTGCTCCTGTAGGGATGCTCCGGTCACTCCAAGAAGTCCGTCCTGAGCACTGCCGAACGCATCTGCCGAGCTTGTGGGGATTTTCTAGTTGCTCCCGAAAGTTCATCCCACGGACTGGTAAATGTGCCCGACGCATCTACCGCCCCCATGGGGATGCTCCAATTGCTCCCAGAAGTCCGTCCGATGCACTGCCCAAAGCGCCCACACTCGCGGTGATGCTCCAGTCACTTCCGGAAGTTCTTCTTGTGCACTGCCCAATGCACCAGAAGCCTCCGCCGCACTTGGTGGCATGTTCTGGCAAATCCTAGAAATTCATCACACCCACTGCTTGACGCGCCCAACGCCTCTGCTGCATCTGCGGGGATGTTTTGGTCAGTCCCGAAAGTTCATCCTGTGGACTGACTGAACATGTCCAATGCTGTTGCTGAGCCCATGGGGATGTTCTGGTCGCTCCCAAATATTCATACAGTGCAATGCAGAACACACCCGACGCCTCTATTGTACACGTGGCGATGTTCGGGTTGCTCTAGAAGTTCATCCCATGCACAATGGAGCGCTCCTGGCGCCTCTGCCGTGCCCATAGGGATATTTCGGTCACACCCAGAAGTTTGTTCATGCACTGCCGAATGAGCCAGAAGCCTCTGCCGCGGCTGCAGGGATGTTCTAGAAGCTCCTAGAAGTTCCGGTCATGCACTGTAGTACACACCATCACGTCATATTCTGGCTGCTCCTGGAAGTTCATCCTGTGCACTGCCGAACGTACACAACGCTGCTGCCGTGCCCATTGAAATGTTCCGGTCGCTCCCAGAAGTTCATCCTGCACATTACCGAATGCGCCCAATGCCTTTGCCGTGCCCAAGGGGATGTTCTGGTCGCTCCCAGAAGTTCATCCCACGCACTGCCCCAATGTGCTCGATGCCACTGCCATCCCCTCAAGGATGTTCTGGTTGCTCCCTGAAGTTTGTTGCACACACTTACAAATGCTCTCGATGCCTCTACCGTGCCCACGGAGATGTTATAGTTGCTCCTAGAAGTTCATCCCAAGCCCTTCTGAATGCGCCAGATGCCTATGCTGAGCCTACAGGGATTTTTTGATTGCTCCTGGAAGTTTGTCCTGTGCACTGCAAAACAAGCCCGACGCCACTGCCACACCCATAGGGATGCTTGGGTTGCTCCTGGAAGTTCCTCCCACACGCTGCCAAACAAGCCCAACATCTTTGGCGCACCCGGAAGTTGTCCTACGCACTGCCAAACATGTCTGACGCTCCTGCCGCGCCTGCAAGAATGTTCTTAGTTGCTTCTGGAAGTTCATCCCCCGCACTGGCCAATGTGCCCAAAGCCTCTGCCGCGCCCGTGGGGATTTTCCGATTGCTCTAAGAAATTTGTTCGGTGCACTGCAGAACGCACCTGACACCTCTGCCACACCGGCAGGGATGTTCCAGTTGTGCTCGAAAGTTCATCCTGTGCACTCCCTAATGCATCCAAAGCCTCTCCCATGCCCACGGAGATAATATATTCACTCCCAAAAGTTTGTACCACACACTAGCACGCCCGCGGGGATGTTTGGTTGCTCTCAGAAGTTCATCTCGTGCACTGCCGAACGTGCTTGACCCCTCTGCCATGCCAGTAGGGATGTTCCAATTGCTTCCAAAACCTCCCCCCGTGCACTGTCAATTGTGTCCGACGCCAGTGCCGGCCTTCCAAGAAGTTTGTGCCGCGCACTGGCAAACATGGCTGATGCCACTGCCGCTCCGTGGGGATGTTCCAATCACTCCCAACAGTTCATCCCGCACACCGCTAAATGCGCCCAATGCCTATACTGAGCCAATGATGATTTTCCAGTAGCTCCCAGAAGTTTGTCCCGTGTACTGCAAAACAAGCCCGACGCCACTGCCACACCCATAGGGATGCTTGGGTTGCTCCTGGAAGTTCCTCCCACACACTGCCAAACGTGCCCAACACCTTTGGCACACCCGGAAGTTTGTCCTACGCACTGCCAAACATGTCTGATGCTCCTGTCGTGCCTGCAGGAATGTTCTTAGTTGCTTCTGGAAGTTCATCCCCCGCACTGGCCTATGTGCCCAAAGCCTCTGCCGTGCCCGTGGGGATTTTCGATTGCTCTATGAAATTTGTTCGGTGCACTGCAGAACGCACCTGACACCTCTGCCACACCCGTAGGGATGTTCCAGTTGTGCCCGAAGTTCATCCTGTGCACTCCCTAATGCATCCAAAGCCTCTCCCATGCCCGCGGAGATGTTCTATTCACTCCCAAAAGTTTGTACCGCACACTAGCATGCCCGTGGGGATGTTTGGTTGCTCTCAGAAGTTCATCTCGTGCACTGCCGAACGTGCCTGACCCCTCTACCGTGCCAGTAGGGATGTTCCAATTGCTTCCAAAACCTCCCCCCGTGCACTGTCAATTGTGTCCGACACCAGTGACGGTCTTCCAAGAAGTTTGTGCCGCACACTGCCGAACATGGCTGATGCCACTTCCGCTCCGTGGGGATGTTCCAATCACTCCCAGAAGTTCATCCCGCGCACCGCTGAATGTGTCCAATGCCTCTATTGAGCCAATGATGATTTTCTAGTAGCTCCCAGAAGTTCATACTGTGCACT
This sequence comes from Xylocarpus granatum, assembly GCA_019650275.1. NCBI lineage: Eukaryota > Viridiplantae > Streptophyta > Magnoliopsida > Sapindales > Meliaceae > Xylocarpus > Xylocarpus granatum. The sequence goes on from BNST01002861.1 coordinate 104,595, forward strand.
GCCAAACATGCCTGATGCCTCCACCTTACCGTAGGGATGTTCAGGTCGCTCTCGAAAATTCATCCTGCACACTACCCAATGCACCCAAAGCCTCTACCACGCCTGTAGGGATGTTCAGATTGCTACCAGAAGTTTGTCCTGCGAACTGTCGAATGTATCTGATGTCGTTGTCGCACCTAAGGTGATGTTACGGTCGCTCCTAGAAGTTCTTCTGGATCACTGCCGTACATGTCCAACGCCTCTGCTGCGCCCACGGGATTGTTTGGCCACTCCTAAAAGTTCATCCTGTGCACTACCAAACGTGCCCAATGCCGCTGTTATGCCCACGGTGATGTTCCTAACACTCTTGGAAGTTCGTCCCACACACTACCGAATTGTTGAGAACCTAAGTATGCAGGAAAGGCAGTGGGCAGAAAATGAGGCAGCAAAGGAGAGCATGGGCCAGAAAATGTGCACAACAAGCATGGCAATGGTAAGTGTGCAGCCCAGTAGTGAAGCTCGGCCAGTATTTGACTTAATCCTAATTAATGAAAGACATTCACACCAACAGGAGTTCCAGCAGAAGAAGGACAATTGCATTAAGAAGAACCCCAGCAGCAGCAACACGTCCATGTCAAGAAGAATTCCAGCTGGAGAGTGACGACTGTGAAGAACTCTAGCAGCAGCAGGACGTCTTGGCAGGTTTACTTCAGCAAGGGGACCACGCAGGAGAGGCATCAGGCGCGTTCGGCACTGTTCGGGACAAGCCTCTGAGAACGACTGGAACATCCTTGAAGATGCGGCAAAGGCTGCAGGCACATTGGGCACTGTACGGGATGAACTTCCAGGAGCGACTAGAAAATCCCCACAGGTTCGGCAAGGCTTCGGGTGCGTTGGGCAGTGCCCATGATGAACTTCCGAGAGTAACTGGAACATCCCCGTGGGCACAGCAGATGTGTCAGGCACGTTAGGCAGTGCACAGGACAAACTTCTGGGAGCAACCATAACATCTGCGTGGGCATGGTTGAGGCATCGGGCACATTAATCATGAACTTCTGGGAGTGACCAAAACATCTCCACAGGCGCGACAGAGGCATTGGGCGCATTGGACAGTGCTTGAGATGAACTTCTAGTAGTGACCATAAAATCCCCGTGTTTGGCAGTGCATAGGACGAACATCCGGGTCTGACCGAAGCATCCCCACAGGCGCAGCAGTGGCGTAAGTCATGTTCGGTAGTGCGTGGTATGGGTTTCCAGGAGCAACCGGAACATCCTAGCGAGTTTGGTAGAGGTGTCGGGTACATTCTGCAGTGCTCGGGATGAATTTTCGCAAGCAACCAGATATATTCCTACGGGCATGGCATAGGCATCAAGCACATTCAGCAGTGTGCAAGTCGAACTTCCATGAGTGACCAAAACATCCCCGCGGGCGCGGCGGCAGCATCGGGTGCATTTGTCAGTGTGCCGGACGAACTTCTGAGAGCAACTAGAAAATCCATGCTAGCTTGGCAGAGGTGTTGGACGAGTATAGTAGTGCCCAGGACAAACTTCCGGAAGCGATTGGAACAAAATTGGGGGCGTGGCAGCCGGGTCATACACGTTCAGCAGTGCACTGTATGAACTACCAAGATCGACTAGAACATCCCTGCGGGTGTGGCAGTGGCTTTGGGCACATTAGGCAGTGCCCGGGATGAACTTCCGGGAGCGACCGAAATACCCCCGTGGGCGCAGCAGAGGCATCGGGCAGTGTTCGGCAGTGCACGGGATGAACATGCGGGAGCGATCGGAACATTCCCGTGGGTGTGGCAGTGGCATTGTGGACAGCTTGGCAGTGCATGGGACTTACTTCCAAGAGCAACCGAACATCCCCATGGGTGCAGCAGCGGCATCGGATGCGTTCGGCAGTGCTCGGGACGAACTTCTGGAAGCGACCATAAAATGCCCACAGGCTCGTCAGAGGCATCGATGCGCTCAGCAGTGCTTGGGACAAACTTCTGGGAGATACCATAACATCCCTGCGGGCACATCGGAGGCACCGGGAACAATCAGCTGTGTGAAGGGAAAACTTTCGGGAGCAACCGAACATCCCCATAGGCACAGCAATGACGTCCAGTGCATTCGTGTTGGGCTCCGATTTCATATCCCAACTTTTCTACACCATAGGGGTTAGCACGACTTCTAAAACTTCTCCTAACTTGCTGTCCTGTTTGATTCTTGAGTTCTTTTCTTGGATTTACGTCCCCTAAGCTGTCCTTCGGGATTAACTAATGAATCAAAGATATGTTGAATAGGCAAGACAACTCTTAAACCTATCACAAACTTGCCTTTGGTTGAAGAAGACAACTCTTAACTTCAACCTAAGCTCTTAAGCAAGGAAGACAACTCTTCACCTTGTCTTAAGCCCAAGTTATCTCAAGACAACTCTTAAAAGATAACCAAAATATAAACAAGAATAGAAGCAAGAATGCTAACCTTAATTCTTGATTAATGAATGAGAAAATACAAATTCGGAGCATATATCCGTGTCACAAATCCGAATTTGTATGTTTTTCATTCATTAATCAAGAATCAAGCTTTAGCATTCTTGCTTCTATTCTTATTTATATTTTGGTTATCTTTTAAGAGTTGTCTTGAGATAACTTGGGCTTAAGACAAGGTGAAGAGTTGTCTTCCTTGCTTAAGAGCTTAGGTTGAAGTCAAGAGTTTTCTTTCTTCAACCAAGGCAAGTTGTGATAGGTTTAAGAGTTGTCTTACCTATCCAACATATCCTTTTACATTAATCTATCCTAAAGGACAGCTTAGGGGATGTGAATCAAAGAAAAGAACTCAAGAATCAAACAGGACAGCAAGTTAGGAGAGGTTTAGAAGTTGTGCTAACCCCTAAGGTGTAGAAAAGTTGGGACAAGAAATCGGACCCCAACAAATTGGTGCTCTCATTGAGAGGTCAGCACAGACACCATTGAATCAAAAGGCAACACAGTTACCATGTCATCTAGGTAGCATTCACCACCACCACAAGAACAGACCGAGGGAAGACTTCTTGGTCACCAACTGCAGACGAATCCTAGCCTTGGAGAGGAACCAACATGCAATCAATGACCAGGTAGGTGATATCAAACACCAACTATCATCTATCATTCATTCTCTTGAACAATTGAAGAGATATACACCCTGAGTGGCTGGAAAACAAGTACCAACTGAGCAGGCCCAGGAACAGCAAACCTGCCACGAACGTCTAGAGGCTCCAATCGGAGGTCACGCACTACCAAGTGCATGATGCATCCTAATTCTACTAGGATTCTTGGTCTTTCTTGATTGACTAATCCTATTTTGACTAAACCTCTTCATCTTTATCTTATATCATCTCCCTACAGCTGCTGACCTTCATCTTGCTGTTTCCTTCTAAGATTAGGACTTCCATATGGCGTGTCTTTCTGTTCCAAGACTTCTCCTTGACATGATCATCTTGTTGAAGCTAAACCCTTCATGATGTCCTGCTGCTGCTGGAGTTCTTCATGCCATACACTTCCTTCTCCTACTCGAATTGCACCATGCGTATCCTGCCAATGCTGGAGTCCTTCTTGGTTTGGATGTCTGTGGTCAATTAGGATAGAGTCAGAACCTGACCGTGCTTCACTACATGCCGCGTCTAAGCTTCTTGCGCGCATGTTCTGGTCTATTGCTGCCTCTCTTGCTGCTTGGCGCCTCACTCGCATCCACTCACGCTCCCTTTGCCTCCTAAGGTCCTTAACACGAACGCATTCAATGCCATTGCTGTGCCCGCTGGGATGTTCCGATCGCTTTCAGAAGTTCGTCCTGAGCACTGCCTAATGTGTCCGACGCATCTTCTTAGCCTACGGTGATGTTGCGGTCGCTTCAGGAAGTTTATCTCGCGCACTAACCAATGTGCCTGAAGCCTCTGCCATGCCTGCAGGGATATTCTGGTCGCTCCTGCAAGTTCATCTCGCGCACTGCCGAATACACCTAAAGCCTCTTCCATGCTCGTGGGGACATTCCGGTCCCTCGCCGAAGTTCGTCTTGCAACTGCTGAACGCACCCGACGCCTCTACCATGCCTATGGGAAATTTTTCAGGAGTGACCGAAAGTTCATCCCACGCATGGCCAAACATGCCCGATGACTTAGATATGCCCGTGGGGATGTTCCGGTTGCTCCACGCACTGCTGAATGCGCCTGATGGTGCTGCTGAGCCCACAGGGATGTTCTGGTTGCTCTTAGAAGTTCATCCCATGCACTGCCTAATGTGCCCAAAGCATCTGCCGCAACCACGGGGATGTTCTAATCACTCTCAAAAGTTCATCCTGTGCACTGCAAAATGTGCCTAATGGCTGTACCACCCTCGCAGGGATGCTCTGGTCACTCCCAAAAGTTTGTCTCAAGCACAGCTGAATGTGTCTGACAACTCTGCCAAGCCAGCAGGGAATTTTCGGTCACTCCCAAAAGTTTGTCCTACGCATGGCCAAACACACCCGACACCTTAGATGTGCCCGTGGGGATGTTCCAACAAGATGATCATGTTAAAGAGAAGTCTTGGAATGGAAGGACATGCCATATGGAAGTCCTAATCCTAGAAGGAAACAGCAAGATGAAGGTCAGCAGCTGTAGGAGAGGAGATAAGATAAGGACAGAAAGGTTTAGTCAAAGTAGGGAATTCTAGTCTAAGTAGAAATTCAAGAAAGACCAAGAATCCTAGTAGGATTAGGAAACATTGGGATAAGGTCTATCTTGATAATGTTTTAGTTGTCTTAGAAAACCTTGTTGACTTAGGAAAACATATCCTAAGTGGATAAGGAACCTAAGTACTAGTTGAATTAGGATAAGGCTGTCCAATACTATAAATACAGCCCATTATTTGTGAGCAGAAACATATGCTCCAAATTTGTATATTTTCATTCATTAATCAAGAATCAAGGTTAGCATTCTTGCTTCCATTCTTGTTTATATTTTGGTTATCTTTTAAGAGTTGTCTTGAGATAACTTGGGCTTAAGACAAGGTGAAGAGTTGTCTTCCTTGCTTAAGAGCTTAGGTTGAAGTTAAGAGTTGTCTTCTTCAACCAAGGCAAGTTGTGATAGGTTTAAGAGTTGTCTTGCCTATCCAACATATCTTTATACATTAGTTAATCCCGAAGGACAGCTTAGGGGACATAAATCTAAGAAAAGAACTCAAGAATCAAATGGGACAGCAAGTTAGGAGAGGTTTTAGTAGTCGTACCGACCCCTAAGGTGTAGAAAAGTTGGGAAAAAAAATCAGAACCCCAACACAAATGTGCCCGATGCCTATGCCTTGCCCAGGGTGACTTTCCAGTCGCTTCCAGAAGTTTGTACTGCAGCTGCCGAATGTGCCCGACAACTCTGCCACATCTGTGGCGATGTTTTTGGTTGCCCCCCAAAGTTCATTCTGTGCACTGCCAAACACGCACGACAACTCTGCCACGCCTGTGGGGATGTTCCTATCAGTCCCTGAAGTGCGTCCCATGCACTGGCTAACACACTCAAAGCCATTGCCATGCCCATGGGAATGTTCTGGCCGCTCCTAGAAGTTTGTCTTGTGCACTGCTGAACACGCCCGATGCCTCTGTCGCGCCTGCTGAGATGTTCCAGTTGCTCTCAAAAGTTCATCTCGAGCACTGCAGAATGTGTATGATGCCTCTGTTGTGCCCAGGGGATGTTCTGGCCACTACTGGAAGTTTGTCTCGCGGCCTCCCGAACGCGCTGGACGCCTCTGATGCGCCTGCAGAGATGTTCTCGTCACTCCAGAAAGTTTTTCTTGTTCACTGCCAAGCATGTTTGACACCTTTGCTAAGCCAGCAGGGTTTTTCCAGTTGCTCCCGGAAGTTCATCCTGTGCAATGCTTAACATGCCCAAAACGTATTCCTCGTCTGCAGGGATGTTTCAGTCTCTCCCAGAAGTTCGTCCAGTGCACTGCCGAGCCAACTGGGATTTTTCGGTCACTGTCCTAAGTTTGTCCCGTGCACTGCTTAACTGTTGAGGACCTTACGAGGTAAAGGGAGCGTGAGTGATGGCACGCAAGGCACCAGGAAGCAAGAGAGGCAGAAACAAGCCAAAATGTCCTTGCAACAAGCCATAATTGATTGTGACTCAGTCATAATTGATTGTGGAAATCCAAGCTAAGAAGAAGACCAGCATTGGCAGGACATGCATGAAGCAATCCGAGTAGGAGGAGATTGATGACATGAAGAACTCCAGCAGCAGCAGGATGTCATGGCAGGTTTGACTTCAGCAAGATGATTCACGTCAAGGAGGAGTCTTGGAATGGAAGGACACGCCATAAGAGAAGTTCTAATCCAAGAAGGAAACAACAAGAAGAAGTTCAGCAGCTGTAGGAGAGGAGATAAGATAAGGACACAAAAAGACTTAGTGAAAGCAGAATTCTAGTCTATGTAGGAATTCAAGAAAGACCAAGAATCCTAGTAGAGATTAGGAAACAATGGGATAAGGTCTATCTTGATAATGTTTTAGTTGACTTAGAAAAGCTTGTTGACTTAGGAAAACATATCCTAAGTGGATAAGGAACCTAAGTACTAGTTGAATCAGGACAAGGCTGTCCAACACTATAAACACAGCCTCGAGTTTCTTCCGGTTACTCCCGAGAGTTCGTCCCGAGCACCGCTGAATGCATCCGACACCTCTATGATACCCATGGGGATATACCGATAGCTCCCAGAAGTTCATCCCTCACATTACCGAGCACGCCCAATGCCTCTGCCATGCCAGTGGGGATGTTCCGCTCGCTCCCAGAAGTTTGTCCCGAGCACTGCTGAACGCAGCCGATGCCTCTACTTAGCCTGCAGGGATTTTCAGTCACTCCTAAACTTTGTCATGTGCACTGCCGAATGCGCCCGATGCCGCAACCATGCCCACATGGATCTTCTGGTTGCTCTCGAAATTCATTCCATGCACTGCCGAACGTGTTTGATGCCGCCGTGTTGGGGTCCCGATTTTTTCCCCAACTTTTCTACACCTTAGGGGTCAGCACGCCTACTGGAATCCTTCCTAACTTGCTGTCCCGTTTGATTCTTGAGTTCTTTTCTTATTTTATATCCCCTTAAGCTGTCCTTCGGGTTAACTAATATATATAAAGATATGTTCAATAGGCAAGACAACTCTTAAACCTATCACAACTTGCCTTGGTTGAAGAAGACAACTACTTCAACCTAGCTTGCAAAAGACACTCTTAACTTCTTAAGCCCAAGTTATCTCAAGACAACTCTTAAAAGATAACTGAAATATAAACAAGAATGTGAGCAAGAATGCTTACCTTTGATTATTGATTAATGAATGAGAAAATAACAAAATTCGTAGCTTATGAGCTCCTCACAAATAATGGGCTGTATTTATAGTCCTAAGACAGCCTTATCCTAATTTAACTAGTACTTAGGTTCCTTATCCACTTAGGATATGTTTTCCTAAGTCAACAAGCTTTTCTAAGTCAAATAAAATATTATCAAGATAGACCATATCCTTTGTGTCCTAATCCTACTAGGATTCTTGGTCTTTCTTGAATTCCTACCTAGACTAGAATTTCTACTTTATCTTGTTTTCTACAGCAGTTGGACTTCCTCTTGGCTTATCCTTCTAGGACTAGGACTTTGAATGCATATCCTTCTGCCCTTAGAATTCTTCTTGTCGCGACTATCCTATTGCTACTGGAACTCATCATGAGTGTCCTACTTTAATTAGGATTAAGTCAAATACTGGTTGGGCTTCACTGCTGGGCTGCATACTTTCTGTTGCCACTCTTGTTATGCACATTTTCTGGCCCATGCTCTCCTTTGTCACCCCATTTTTTGACCATTGCCTTTCCTTCATACTTAGGTTCTCAACACGCCGCTACGCCTGTGGGGATGGTCCGGTCGCTCCCGGAAGTTTTTCCTATGCACTAACACAGCTGGCACACCCACGCAGATGTTCCAGTTGCTCTCGAAGTTTGTCCCGCACACTGCTGAATTGTTGGGGTCCCGATTTCTTCCCCCAACTTTTCTACACCTTAGGGGCCAGCACGCCTACTATAAACCTTGTTAACTTGCTGTCCCATTTGATTCTTGAGTTCTTTTCTTATATTACGTCCCCTAAGCTGTCCTTCAGGTTAACTAATATATAAAAGGATATGTTGGATAGGCAAGACAACTCTTAAACCTATCACAACTTGCCTTGGTTGAAGAAGACAACTCTTAACTTCAACCTAAGCTCTTAAGCAAGGAAGACAACTCTTTACCTTGTCTTAAGCCCAAGTTATCTCAAGACAACTCTTAAAAGATAACCAAAAAATATAAACAAGAATGGAAGCAAGAATGCTGACCTTTGATTCTTGATTAATGAATGAGAAATATACAAAATTCGGAGCATATGTCCTCTTCACAAATAATGGGCTGTATTTATAGTCCTAAGACAGCCTTATCCTAATTCAACAGTACTTAGGTTCCTTATCCACTTAGGATATGTTTTCCTAAGTCAACAAGCTAAACTTCTTCTTGCCGTTTCCTTCTTGGATTAGAACTTCTGATATGGTGTGTTCTTCCTCTCCAAGACTTCTCTTTAGCGTGGTCATCTTGCTGAAGAAAACCTGCCATGACGTCCTGCTGCTGCTGGAGTTCTTCACACTGTCACTCTCCTTCTCCTGCTGGGATTGCTTCATGTGTATCCTGCCGATGCTGGTCTTCTTCTTGGCTTGGTTTTCCGCAATCAATTAGGAATGCGTCAGATCCTGGCCGTGCTTCACTGATCGCTGCGTGCAGGTTTGTTGCACACACATTTTGGCCTGTTTCTACCTCTCTTGCTGCCTGGCTCCTTACGCACATTCTCTCACGCTCTCTTTGCCTCCTAAAGTCCTCAACAATCCCCCTTTCTTGGAGACTCACCTTGTCCTCAAGGTGGAAATTCAGGGAAACATTGCTGGATATTGTCATAGTTTTCCCATGTTGCTTCATCCTTGGGCGAATGACTCCACCATATGAGTACTCTCCATATTGGCCTTCTATTACACCCATAGCTTACTATGCAAAATCCCAATGCTTCCTTTGGGTGTTGCCCTAGGTGATCTTCCTTGAAAATATCGGGCAGTCCCTCATTCACTTGTCTCACATCTCTTATCTTTTTTCTATGTTGATGAAATGTGAAACACTGGATGTAGTTTGGAGTTTAATGGTAGTCTTAGGCGATAAGCTACTGCTCCAATTCGCTCTACTACCTCATATGGTCCAAAGTACTTCCTAGCCAGCTTTGCTGTAGTTGGCTTTCCAGCCTTTGATTTTCCTCCTAGGTGGATCTTTAAGATAGACATAGTCACCCTACCTTAAATTCCACTTCCTTTCTCCCTTTATCCGCTTGTTTCTTCATTTGGTCCCTTTGCTTTCTCAAGCTCATGCTTGAGTTTCTTCAAGACCTCTTTCTCTTGATTAAAGTGTGATATCCACTTCATGTATGCTGCTGTTCCCCATGGTATAACTTGACATTCTCGAGGGTATTCTTCCATATATGGCTTGGTATGGTGTCATCTTGATTGCCGCATGATAGGTAGTATTATACCACAGTTCTGCCCATGGTATGTACTCCTCCCAATCATTTTGATGATCATGGCAAAAGCATCTTAAATATTGCTCTAGAGTTCGATTGGTTACCTCACTTTGTCCATCTGTTTGTGGATGAAAGGCGGATGAGGCAACCAAGTTGCTGCCGAGCTGTGTGAAAAGCTCCTTCTAGAATTTGCTCATAAAAATAGTATCTCTATCAGACAGCATTGTCTGGTATGCCATGAAGTCTTACCACATTTTTTATGAACTCTTGGGCCACTTCTTTTGCTGTGTAGAGTTGCTTGAGCGGCACAAAGTGTGCACTCTTGCTGAGTCTGTCCACTACGGTTAATATCACCGTATAACCCTTGCTGTTGGGCATTCTTGTGATGAAGTCCATTGTTAAGTCTTCCCTAAACCTGTCCTGGTACTGGCAAAGGTTGTAATAATCCCTTTGTCTTGCCGCCTTCTGGTTTGGTACGCTGACAAACATCATATTCTCAAACTAGCTTTTTGATCTCAGCCTTAAGTCCTTCCCACCAAAAGAATAGCTTGATCTGCATGTAAGTACAGAACCATCCTGAATGTCCTCCTTCATGTGAGTTGTGTCAAATATGTCCATTCTTAAGCACGAATTTACTAACCTTAGGGTTCAAAATTCTTGATCTTCTCTAGTGAGCTCTTGGCTTTAGGGATCAATCTCTATTGCCTCTTTGATTTCTGTCCATACATTCCACTCCGCTCTGCTAATGGCAGTGAGGCATGCGTCATTAGGCTCACATGCTGTCCACAGCATTTGACCTCCATTGCTTCTGGACAATGTGTCTGCCACCTTGTTTTCCTTGCTAGGCTTGTAGATTATTTCATACTCGTAACCCAGCAACTTGACAAGGAACTTTTGCTGCTCTGGGGTGGTAATTTTCTGCTCCATGAGGCTTTCTCAAGGGTTGTTGATCTGTAATGATCAGGAATTTCCTCCCAAGAAGGTAAGGTCGCCATACCTTGACTGCATGGATGATGGCCAACATCTCCTTGGCATATACTGACCATTCTTTCTTCATGGGCCCTAAGACTCTGCTCATGTATGCAATAGGTCTTCCGCTTGACTGAGGACAGCACCTATTCCATCTTGACATGCGTCAGTGTGAAGCTCGAAGGTTTGGTTGAAGTCGGGCAGTGCTAACACTGGGGTCTCACACATAGCTTGCTTCAACAACTTGAATGCGTCTTCACTCTTCTCTGTCCATAGGAATCGCTCCTTCTTCTACAAATCCGTTAGTGGTTTTGCTATGGCACCGTATTTGCGAAACAAATAAGCGGTAATAGCCTGTAAACCTAGAAATCCTCTAAGTTTCTGTGACATTCTTAGGAATTGGCCATGTTTGCATGGCTCCTATTTTTCATTGGTCTACCTTCACTCCATCTTCAGATATGATGTGACCAAGGTATTCAAGCTCCTCTTGCATGAATGTGCACTTGGATGGCTTGATGATGAAATGATTTCTTCTTAACACTTCTAGCACTTTTGCTAAGTGTTCTATGTGATCATTATGGTTCCTGGAATAGACCAAAATGTCATCAAAGAAAACTAAGACAAACCTATGCAAATAAGGCTTGAAGATGTCATTCATGGCTGCTTGAAAGGTGGAGGGTGCATTGCATAGTCTCAAAGGGCATGACTAGGTACTCATAGTGTCCACTATGAGTCCGAAATTCTGTCTTCTACACGTCCTCTTCTTTCATGCATATTTGATGATATCCGGCCTTGAGATCCAGCTTGGTGAATAGCTTTGCTCCATGTAACTCATCTAGCATATCATCAATTGCTGGGATCGAAAAATGATCCTTGACAGTTGCTTGGTTGAGTGCCCGATAATCGGTACAAAACCTCCAAGTTCCATCTTTCTTTCTAACAAGCAGAACGGGAGAAGAAGAAGGGGAAGTGCTAGGTCGGATAATACCTTGCTGCAGCATCTCTTCCACTCGCCTTTTGATCTCGTTTCGTCGACTAATGGGATGGCGAGACTTCATGGCATACCACAGACAATTCTGTCCAATAGAGATACCATTTTCATGAGCACATTCTTTTGCCATGATCATCCACCTTTCATCCACAAACAGATGGACAAAGTGAGGTAACCAATCTAACTCTAGAGCAGTATTTAAGATGCTTTTGCAATGATCATCAAAACGATTGAGAGGAGTACATACCATGGGCAGAACTGTGGTATAATACTACCTATCATGCGGCAATCAAGATGTCACCATACCAAGCCGTATATGGAAAGAATATCCCTGGGAATGTCAAGTTATACCATGGGGAACAGCAGCATACATGAAGTGGATATCACACTTCAATCAAGAGAAGAGGTCTTGAAGAAACTAAAGCATGAGCTTGAGAAAGAAAGGGATCCAATGAAGAAACAAGTGGATAAAGGGAGAAAGGAAGTGGAATTTAAGGTAGGTGACTATGTCTATCTTAAGATCCACCCTAGGAGGAAAATCAAGGCTGGAAAGCCAACTACAGCAAAGCTGGCTTGGAAGTGCTTTGGAGCAGTAGCTTATCGCCTAAGACTACCGTTAAACTCCAAACTACATCCAGTGTTTCACATTTCATTATTGAGAAAAAAGGATAGGAGATGTGAGACAAGTGAATGAGGGACTACCCGATGTCTTCAAGGAAGATCACCTGGGGCACCACCCAAAGGAAGCACTAGGATTTTGCATAGTAAGCTATGGGCCGCAATAGAAGGCCAGTATGGAGAGTACTCATATGGTGGAGTCATTCCCCCAAGGATGAAGCAACATGGGAAGACTATGATGATATCCAGCAATGTTTCCCTAATTTCAACTTGAGAACAAGGTGAGTCTCCAACAAAGGGGGATTGTTGAGGACCTTAGGAGGGAAAGAGAGCATGAGCGAATGCATGCGAGGCATCAAGCAGCGAGAGAGGCAGAAACAGGCCAGAATGTGCATGCAACAAACATGCACATTGCAAGCAGTGAAGCACGGCCAAGTTCTAACGCTGTCCTAATTGATTGCGGAAATCCAGGCCAAGAAGAAGACCAGCATTGGCAAGACACACATAATGCAATCCAAGAAGGAGAAGGACATGGACAGCATGAAGAACTCCAGCAGTAGTAGAACGTCATGGCAGGTTTGACTTCAGCAAGATGTTCACGTCAAGGAGAAGTCTTGGAATGGAAGGACACACGATAATGGAATTCCTAATCCTAGAAGGAAATGGCAAGATGAAGGTCAGTAGCTGTAGGAGAGGAGATAAGACAAGGAAAGAAAGATTTAGTCAAAGTGGGAATTCTAGTATAAGTAAGAATTCAAGAAAGACCAAGATATCCAGTAGGATTAGGAAACAGTGGGATAAGGTCTATCTTGATAATGTTTTAGTTATTTTAGAAAAACTTGTTGACTTAGGAAAACATGTCCTAAGTGGATAAGGAACCTAAGTACTAGTTGAATTAGGATAAGGCTATCTAATACTATAAATACAGCCCATTATTTGTGAGCAAAAGATATGCTTCAAATTTTGTATATTTGCATTCATTAATCAAGAATCAAGGTTAGAATTCTTGCTTCCATTCTTATTTATATTTTGGTTATCTTTTAAAAGTTGTCTTGAGATAACTTGGGCTTAAGTCAAGGTGAAGAGTTACCTTTCTTGCTTAAGAGCTTAGGTTGAAGTCAAGAGTTGTCTTCTTCGACCAAGTCAAGTTGTGATAGGTTTGAGAGTTGTTTTGCCTATCCCACATATCCTTTATACATTAGTTAATCTTGAAGGACAGCTTAGGGGATGAAAATCTAATAAAAGAACTCAAGAATCAAACAGGACAACAAGTTAGGAAGGTTTTTAGTAGGTGTGCTAACCCCTAAGGTCTACAAAAGTTGGGGAAAGAAATTGAGACCCTAACACAAAGATGCTCGACGCCTCTGCTGCACCCATGGTGATGTGCCCATCGCTCTCGAAAGTTTGTCCCGCACATTGCCGAATGCGTCCGACACTCTTGCTGCGTCCGTGGGGATTTTTCGGTCACTCCCGAAGCTCGTCCCATACACAGCTGAACATGCCCGACGCTGCTGTTATGCCCGTGGGGATCTTCTGGTCGCTTTCGATGTTTGTCCCACACACTGCCAAACGTGTTTGATGCCGCAGCCACACCTGTAGAGATGTTCCAATCGCTGACGAAAGTTTGTCACATGCGCCGCCAAACGTACCCAACGCCACTGTCGCACCACGGGGATCTTCTGCTCTCACTCGAAGTTCATCCTGTGCGCTACCGAATGTGCCCGACCTCAACCGCCCCCACAGGGATGTTTCAGCCTCAAACTGGATGTTCGTCTCACGCACTGCCCAACTCACCTGACACCTTTGCCGCACTGGTGGGGATGTTCCAGTCACTCCCAGAACTTCATCACTGCAGGGATGTTCCAGTCACTCTCAAATGTTCGTTCCATGCGTTGACGAATATGCCCAAGGCCTCTGCCGAGCTCGTTCTGATATTAGGGTCATTCCCAGAAGTAAGTCTTAAGCACTGCTGAATGCATTCGGCGACTCTGCCGAGCTCATCGAATTTTCTAGTTGATCCTAGAAGTTCATCCCATGCACTTCCCAACGTCTCTGGTGCCACTACCGCGCTTGTGGGGATGTTCCGGCTGCTTCCGGAAGTTCATTCCGTGCACTGTCAAACGCACTTGTTGCCTATGCCGTGCGCGCGGGGTAGTTGCAGTTACTCCCAGAAGTTTGTCCCTAGCATTGCCGAACTTATTTGACACCTCTCCAAAGCCCACAGGGATTTTTTGGTCACTCTCGGAAGATTGTCATGCGCACTGCAAAACACGCTGACGCTACTGCTGAGCCCCCAGGCATGGTCTGGTCAGTCACGAAAGATCATCCTGCGCAAGGCGGAACACGCCTGACACCTCTGCTGTGCCTGCAGGGATGCTCTGGTCGATCCTGAAAGTTCATCCACGAACTGCCGGACGTATCCGATGCCACTGCCGCACTCACGGGGATGTTCTGGTAGGTCCAAGAAGTTCATCCCACACAATACCTAACGTGTCTGGCACCGCTGCTGGGCCTATACGGATGTTCTGTTTGCTCCTGCAAGTTCATCCTGCACATGGTCGAATGTGTCCGATGTCGGTGCCACACCCGCGGGGATGTTCTGGCCACTCCTAGAAGTTTGTTTTATGCACTGCTGAGCGCACCTATCATCTGTGCCGCATGCGTGAGGATGTTCAGGTCACTCCTGGAAGTGCGTCCCTAGCAATGCCGAACAGGTGCGACAACTCTGCCGAGCCCACAGGGATGTTTTGGTCGCTCCCATACATTCATCCCATGCACTACTGAAAGTGCAGGATGCTGCTGAGACGCCCGCAGAGATGTTCTAGTCACTTCTGAAAGTTCATCCCGGGCACTGCCAAACATGCCTGTTGCCTCTGCTACATGCGCATGGAAGTTCATCCCTAGCACTGTCGAACGGGTCCAATAACTCTGCCAAGCCCCTGCGAATTTTTCGGTCGCTCCCAGAAGTTCATCCGGTGCACTACCAAGCACACAGGATGCTGACACGCCTGCAAGGATGTTCTGGTCACTCCCAAAAGTTCATCCCACGCACTACCAAACGCACTCGATGCCTTTGTCATGCCCGTGGGGATGTTCCTGTCACTTCCAAAAGCTCGTCCTGCACACTTACTAACGTGGCCAACACCACTGCTGTGCCCGCATGGATGTTCCAATTGCTCTCGGAAGTTTTTCCTACACATTGCCGAACATTCCCATCACCTCTGCTGTGCATGAGGAGATGTTCTGGTCGCTCCCGTAAGTTCGTCCCTAGCACTGTCAAATTGTTTGACGCCTCTGCCAAGCCAGCGGGGATTTTCCAGTCACTCCCAGAAGTTCATCCCACACACTTATAATGTGTCTGACAGCACTGCCATGCCTGTGTGGATTTTCTGGCTGCTCCTAGAAGTTCATTCTGCACACTGCCAAATGCGCCAGATGCCTCTGCCATGCCTGTGGGGATGTTCCGATCGCTCCCGAAAATTCATCCCGTGCACTGCCCAATGTGGCCAATGCCGCTGCCACACCCATGGCAATGTTAGGGCCGCTCCTTGAAGTTGGTCCTGCACACTGGCGAATGCACCCGACACTGCTGCCACGCCCGCAAGTTTGTTCCGGTCACTCTGGAAGTTTGTTCCGTGTGGTATTCGGTAGTGGGAGGGGTGAACTTCCAGGAGCAATCGAAATATCCCCACGAGCTTGGCAAAGGCGTCGGATGCATTTGGCAATGGGAGGGATGAACTACTGGGAGCAACTGGAAAATCCTCACAAAGGTGGAAGATCCATTGGGCACGTTCGGCATTGTGTGCTATGAACTTTGAAGAGCATTCGGAACATCCCCACAGGCACGACAGCAGCATCGGGTATGTTCGAAAGTACGTAGGATGAACTTCCAGGAGTGACCAGAACATCCCTGCGGGTGAGGCAAAGGCATCGGGTGCGGTAGAGGCATCAGGTGCATTAGGTAGGGCGACCAATACATCCCCGCGGGTGCGGCAAAGACATCAAGTGCGTTTAGCAGTGCGTGGGATATACTTCCGTGAATGACCAGAATATTCCAACAGGCAAGGCAGCAGTGCTTGATATGTGCGGCAGTGCGCTGGACAAACTTCTGGAAGTGAATGGAAAATCCCTGTGGGTGCGATAGAGGCTTCGAGTGCGTTCAGCAGTGTGCAAAACAAACTTCAAGGAGCGACTAGAACATCCCCTGCAGGGAGGAAAAGGCATCGGTCCCATTTGTTGGTGTGCGAGACAATTTTTCGGGGAGTGACCAGAACAACCCTATGGGCATGGCAGTGTCATCAGGCATGTTCAATAGTGCGTGTAACGAACTTCCGGGAGTGACCTGAACATCCTTGGTGATGTGACAGAGCAAACTTTTGGGAGAAAACAGAACATCCCCGTGGGCGCTGAAGAGGTATCGGGCGCGTTCGGCAATGCGCAGGATGAACTTTCGGGTGCTACCGGAACATCCCCAAGGGCATGGAAGAGGCTTCAAATGCATTGGGCAGTGCATGAGACAAACTTCAGAAGTGACCAGGACATCCTTGCAGACGCAGCATCGGTGTCAGACGCATGGGGCAGCGCGCGGGATGAACTTCTGGGATCAACCGGAACATTACCGCGGGCACGGAAAAGGCATCAGGCGTGTTAGGCAGTGCGCAGGGTGAACTTCAAGGAGCGACAGGAACATCCTCTTGGGTGTGGCAGAGGCGTCGGGCACATTTGACCTCGCATGGGACAAACTTCCGGGAGCGATCGAAAATCCCAGAGGGCTGGACAGAGGTGTTGTACATGTTTGGCAGTGCTCGAGTTGAACTTTCGAGAGCGACCAGAACATCCCTGCTGGCATGACAGAGGTGTCGGGCTCATTCAATAGTGCGCAAGACGAACTTCCAGGAGTGACCAGAACATCCCCATGGGTGCAGCAGCGGCATTGGGCACATTGGGAAGTGTGTAGGACAAGTTACAGGAGCAACCAGTGCTTCCTCGTGGGCACAACAGAGGCTTTTGGTGCTTTGGATAGTGCATGGGATGAACTTTTAGGAGCGACCAGAACATCCCTGCAGTGCAGCAGAGCTGTCGGGTGTATTCGGTACTGAACGGGAAAAACTTCGGAAAGTGACTAGAACATCCCCGCGGGTGCAACAGAAATGGCAGGTGCATTTGGCAGTGTGCAGGATGAACATCCGGGAGTGACCAGAACATCCCCACGGATGTGGCAGAGGTGTCGGGTGCATTAGGTAGGGCGACCGATACATCCCCGCAGGTGCGTGTTGGGGTCCCGATTTTTTTTCCCTAACCTTTCTACACCTTAGGGGTCAGCACACCTACTGAAATCCTTCCTAACTTGCTGTCCCATTTGATTCTTGAGTTCTTTTCTTATTTTCAAGTCCCCTAAGCTGTCCTTCAGGTTAACTAATATATATAAGGATATGTTGGATAGGCAAGACAACTCTTAAACCTATCACAACTTGCCTTGGTTGAAGAAGACAACTCTTAACTTCAACCTAAGCTCTTAAGCAAGGAAAACAACTCTTAACCTTGTCTTAAGCCCAAGTTATCTTAAGACAACTCTTAAAAGATAACCGAAACTATAAACAAAAAAGTAAGCAAGAATGCTAATTTTAATTGTTGATTGTTGAATGAGAAATAACAAAATTCGGAGCTTATCCCCCTCCTCACAAATAATGGGCTGTATTTATAGTCCTAAGAGAGCCTTATTCTAATCTAACCAGTACTTCGGTTCCTTATCCACTTAGGATATGTTTTCCTACGTCAACAAGTTTTTCTAATCATCTAAAACATTATCAAGATAGACCTTGTCCCATTGTTTCTAATTATACAAGGATTCTTGGTCTTTCTTGAATTCCCGCTAAGACAAGATTTCCTACTTTGACTAACTCCTTCTGTCCTTATCTTATCTTCTCTTCTACAGCTGCTGACTTCTTCTTGCCTTTCCTTCTTGGATTAGACTTTTACTGTGGTGTCCTTCTTCTCCAAGACTTCTCTTTGGCGTGGTCCCCTTGCTGAAGTAAACCTGCCAAGATGTCCTGCTGATGCTAGAGTTCTTCATGTTGTCACTCTCCTTCTCCTACTCGGATTTTTTCATGCCTGTCCTGCTAATGCTGATCTTCTTCTTGGCTTGGCTTTCATCAACCACTTAGGACTGAGTCAGAACCTAGCCATGCTTCACTGCTTTCTGCGTGCAGGCTTGTTGTGCACACTTGCTGGCCTGTTGCTGCCTCTTGCTGCTGGTCTTGCGCACATTCTCTCATGCTCTCTTTGCCTCCTAAGGTCCTCAACAATCCCCCTTTCTTGGAGACTCACCTTGTCCTCAAGGTGGAAATTAGGGAAACGTTGCTGGATATCGTCATAGTCTTCCCATGTTGCTTCATCCTTGAGCGAATGACTCCACCATATGAGTACTCTTCATACTGGCCTCCTATTATGCCCATAGCTTACTATGCGAAATCCTAATGCTTCCTTTGGGTGTTGCCCTAGGTGATCTTCCCTGGAAACATCGGGCAGTCCCTCATTCACTTGTCTCACATCTCCTATCTTTTTTCTCAACAATGAAATGTGAAACACAGGATGTAATTTGGAGTTTAATGGCAGTCTTAGGCGATAAGCCATTGCTCCAATTCACTCAACTACCTTATATGGTCCAAAGTATTTCCTAGCTAGGTTCGTCGCAGTTGACCTTTTAGGCTTGATTTTCCTTCTATGGTGGATCTTCAGATAGACATAGTCACCTATCTCGAATTCAACTTCCTTTCTCCCTATATTAGCTTGTCTCATCATAGGGTCTCTTGCTTTTTCAAGCTCTTGCTTGAGTTGCTTCAAGACCTCATCTCTTGACTGAAGTGTGACATCTACTTCATGTATGCGGCTGTTCCCCATGGTATAACTTGACATTCCTGGTGGGTATTCTTTCCATATACGGCTTGGTATGGTGTCATCTTGATTGCCGCATGATAGGTAGTGTTATACCATAGTTCTGCCTATGGTATGTACTCCTCCCGATGGTTTTGCTGGTCATGGCAAAAGCATCTTAAATACTGCTCTAGAGTTTGATTGGTTACCTCACTTTGTCCATCTGCTTGTAGATGAAAGGCGATGAGACTAAGTTGCTGCCAAGCTGTGTGAAGAGCTCTTTCTAGAATTTGCTCATAAAGATAGTGTCTCTATTTGATAGCATTGTCCGTGGTATGTCATGAAGTCTTACCACATTCTTGATGAACTCTTGGGCTACTTCTTTTGCTGTGTAGGGTTGCTTGAGTGGCACAAAATGTGCACTTTTCCTGAGTCTATCCACTACGATTAATATTACCGTATAACCCTTGCTGTTGGGCATTCCTGTGATAAAGTCCATTGTCAAGTTTTCCCAAACCCGTCTTGCTACTGGCAAAGGCTGCAACAACCCCTTTGTTTTGCCACCTTCTAGTTTGGTGCACTGACAAACATCACATTCTCGAACTAGCTTTTTGATCTCAGCTTTAAGTCCTTCCCACCTAAAAGAATAACTTAATCTGCATGTAAGTATAGAACCATCTTGAATGTCCTCCTTCCCATGAATTGTGGAAGTGATTCAAGATCTTTCCTCTTAATCTCAGTATGTTTGGTACATATACCTACTGGTTATGCCAAATATATCTGTTTTTAAGGGTGAATTTACTAACCTTAAGGTCAAAATTCTTGATCTTCTCTGCGAGCTCTTGGCTTTGAGGGTCAATTTCTAATGCCTCCTTGATTTCTGTCCATACATTCCACTCCGCTCCACTAATGGCAGTGAGGCATGCATCATTAGGCTCACCTGCTGTTCACAATGCTTGACCTCCATTGCTTTTAGACAATGCGTCTGCCACTTTGTTTTCCTTGCCAAAGCTTGTAGATTATTTCATACTCATAACCTAGTAACTTGACAAGGAACTTTTGTTGCTCTAGGGTGGTAATTTTCTACTCCATGAGGCTTCTCAAGGGTTGTTAATCTGTAATGATTAGGAATTTCCTCCCAAGAAGGTAAGGTTGCCATACCTTGACTGCATGGATGATGGCCAACATCTCCTTGGTGTATACTAACCATTCCTTCTTTATGGGCCCTAAGACTCTGCTCATGTATGCAATAGGTCTTCCAGCTTAACTCAGGACAGCACCTATTCCATCTTGACATGTGTCAATGTGAAGCTCGAAGGTTTGGTTGAAGTCAAGCAGTGCTAACACTGGCATCTCACACATAGCTTGCTTCAACAACTTGAATGCGTCTTCACTCTTCTTTGTCCATAGGAATCCGTCCTTCTTCAGCAAATCCGTTAGTGGTTTTGCTATGGTGCCATATTTGCGAACAAATCGGCAGTAATAGCCTGTCAAACCTAGAAATCCTCTAAGTTCTATGACATTCTTAGGAATTTACCATGTTTTCATGGCTCCTATTTTTCGTTGGTCTACCTTCACTCCTTCTTCGAATGTGATGTGACTGAGGTATTCAAGCTTCTCTTGCATGAATGTGCACTTGGATGGCTTGATGACGAAACGATTTCTTCTTAACACTTCTAACATTTTTGCTAAGTGTTCTATGTGATCATCGTGTTTCCTAGAATAGACCCGTTAAAGTCGTGCTTCTGATAGGAAGTTCTTCTTCTACTGGTCTTCCTCTTGTGGTTACGATTTCAAATACATACCAAACTTTCCAGAGGGTGAAGACTACCAGCCAATGATGGACCTGGGCCTACTACCGCCAAGTAGCCTATGGAGTTGAGGGATTCTTGCTTTACTTTAATCCGTCCCGCCATTCCTGACTTAGGAAGGAATATTGTAAGGGACGACTGCTTATCCATCATCTTTTATGAGTGAAAGAACGAGTGGATGTTTTGAACGAGTGTTGAGCGAGTGAAGAGGCAGGGGATTTCTTATACCTTTTCCATAATTCAAATCTTACTCGCACAACAAGAAGAGAAAAGAGCTCTTATTTATATTTCTGCGGCGTGGATCGAGTACCAAGACAGGGTTGCTCGACCCAACAGAAAATAGTAGCCTTAGTTAACTTAACTCCCTTTCTAGTGTTGTGCACAGTCTTTTTGGTCGGGATATGGCTGCGGCGTGGGTGCTTCTCCATCTGTGAATCGTTTCTATCAATCACTGCATAGGAATATTTAGATAGAGACAAAAGTGATGGGTGATCATCGTGTTTCCTAGAATAGACCAAAATATCATGAAAGAAGACTAAGACAAACCTGCACAAATAAGGTTTGAAGATGTCGTTCATGGCTGCTTGAAAGGTAGAGGGTGCGTTGCATAATCCGAAGGGCATGACTAGGTACTCAAAGTGTCCACTATGAGTCCGAAATGTTGTCTTCTACACGTCCTCTTCTTTCATGCATATTCGATGATAGCTCGCCTTCAGGTCCAGCTTGGTGAACAGCTTTGCTCCACGTAACTCGTCTAGCATATCATCAATTGTTGGGATCGGGAAACGATCCTTGACAATTGCTTGGTTAAGTGCCGGATAACTGGTGCAAAACCTCCAAGTTCCATCTTTCTTTCTAACAAGTAGAACGGGAGAAGAAAAAGGTGAGGTGCTAAGTCGGATAATACCTTGCTGTAGCATCTCTTCCACTTGTCTTTTGATCTCATTTTTTTGGAAGTATGCATACCGGTAAGGTGCTACATTAATCGCCTTAGTTTCGTTGATTAATGGGATGGCATGGTCGTAATGTCTTGAGGGTGGTAGTCCTTGTGGCTCTCCTAAGACATCTCCAAATTGCTCAAGTAGGTTCCTTACTCCTATTGGTATGTCTTCGTGTGTATGTTCGGCTGTGTTTTCCTCTTTTGTGGCCAAGAGAACCACAAAGCATTGTGCCCTCTTTCTGTATAGTCATTCAAGGGTACTTACCTCACAATGATGTGCTGCATTGGTGGTGGATGCCTCCCACGTGCAGTTCCTTCCCTTCCATTGGAAGTGCATGGCTATGGATTCATAGTTGAACATTATCTTGCCTATGGTCTTAAGCCAAGTGTTGCCTAAAACCACATCAAGACCTACCAAAGCTAACACATGCAGTTTTGCTTCTATTTTGACTCCTTGAATCTGTATTGCTACTGCCTGGATTACTTGTGTGCACTTGAGCTTCTATTTGCTTGCCACTCTTACCTCAAAGGGTGCAATCTTTTTCAGACATAGCTGAAGTGTTTTGACCAATTTTGTGTTGATGAAGTTATGAGTAGCTCCACTATCTATCAACGCCAAACCGTTTTTCCTGTTTATGGTTGCAAACAACCTCATGGCAGTAGGCTTGGTGGTTGCTCCTACTACATGCAAGTTAATTTCGCCTTCTTCTGCATCATCAGGGGAGTGTTCTGCCTCTGCTTCCTCCTCACTGTCCATATGGCTTTCTTGCTCTCCCTCGCTGTTTTCCTCATGTTCTTCATCACTTACTACTTCAATGATGTTGAACAACCCTTTCTTGCACTTGTGGCCAACTTGCCACTTATCATTGCACCTAAAACATAGGCCTCTTTCTATTCTCTTGTTGATTTCTTAGTGGATAGTTTGAGAGGGTCCTTTGTTTTTGAGGGTACTATCTTACTTGATGAGGATGCTTTACCTAATTTGTCCGAGGGTTTGATGACCTTGGTTCTGCTGCGGGTGATGCTTCTCCCATCATTGATGAGTCTTGCCAACCTAATGCATTGAGTGAGAGAGTTCGGATCCCTCATCTTCACTTCTCGGCTTAGCCAAGGTACAAGGCCATCTAGAAAAGTGCCAATTAGTGCACTATCTGGCCAATGTCCTACCAATTTGGCCAACCTCTCGAATTCTCTCAAGGTAGGTTTCTAAAGATCCCTCTTGCCTAATTTTGGCAAGCTGTCCCTCATAGTTTGTCATGCTAGATGGGCCAAATCTGTTCACTAACTCTTGTGTAAACCTTGTCCACCCTATCCTTCTTCCTTCTCGGCCATAAGTGGCCTTAAGCCAACGCCACCATTGGTTGGCTCTCCCACATAGGTGGTAGGATGCAAAATCAACCCTTTCACCTCTTTCAACACCTTGTTTCTCAAAGTAAAATTCAGCCTTGGAGATCCATTCGGTTGGATCTCCCTTCTCAAAGGTAGGCAATTCAATTTTTACCTTAGGCCATGTGTAATGGCTTGGGCTGTCGTAGTGTTAATCCTCCCTTCTTATGGTGTGCCATGGTTCTACCTCAGGGTGATTGTGCACCCTTCTTAGTTGCCATGATGCGAGCCTTCTATCCAGTACTTTCTCATTGTCACTATAATCATTGTAGCGATCATGGGGTGGGTGTTTGTCTGACGATGTCTCCCTCCTGCTTCCCAAACTTGTGTGCCTTTTCCCCCTTTCTTGAGAGGGAAACTACTCCTGGTCAGAATCTTCCTCATGCACTTGGTGCCATGTGATTTTGGATTTAAGCCTCCTAGACATTTGTGGTAGGTGGCTGTTTCTGCCCTGTTTGGCTTGGACTTGTCTTCCGGCCACTCGGGGTGTGTCTCTCTTTAATTGTTCAAGAGAATGAATGATGGATGATAGTTGGTGTTTGATATCACCTACCTAGTCATTGATAGCATTCTGGTTCCTCTCCAAGGCAAAGATACTTCTGCAGTTGGTGACTGAGAACTCTTTCTCGGTCTGTTCTTGAGATAACTTTAACCTTAGCTCTTAAGCAAGGAAGAAAACTCTTAACCTCAACTTAAGCCCAAGTTATCTCAAGACAACTCTTAAAAGATAACTGAAAATATAAACAAGAATGTGAGCAAGAATACTTACCTTTGATTCTTGATTAATGAATGAGAAAATAACAAAATTCGTAGCTTATGTCCTCCTCACAAATAATGGGCTGTATTTATAGTCCTAAGACAGCCTTATCCTAATTTAACTGGTGCTTAGGTTCCTTATCCACTTAGGATATGTTTTCCTAAGTCAACAAGCTTTTTTAAGTCAAATAAAACATTATCAAGATAGACCTTATCCAAATGTTTCCTAATTTTACTAGGATTCTTGGTCTTTCTTGAATTTCTACCTAGACTAGAATTCCTACCTTATCTTGTATTTTACAGCAGCTGCACTTCCTCTTGCCTAATCCTTGTAGGACTAGGACTCTGAATGCACATCCTTCTACCCTTATAATTCTTCTTGTCGCGACTATCCTATTGCTATTGGAACTCATCATGAGTGTCCTACTGCTGATAGAACTCTTCTTGGCATGGATGTCATGCTGCTATTGGAGCTCTACTTGGAATGGATATCCTGCTGCTACTAGAACTCTGCTTGGCATAAATGTCTTACTGCTGCTGGAGTTCTTCTTGATGCAAATATCCTTCTTCTGCTGGAACTCTTGTTGGCATGAATGTCCTTCATTGATTAGGAACACCCAGGCCTCATTGCCGGGCTGCACTCTTGCTGTTGCCAAGCTTTGTTGTGCACATTTTCTGGCCCATACTCTCTTTTGCTGCCCCATTTTCTACCCATTGCCTTTCCTGCATACTTAGGTTCTCAATAGTAGGGTAGCACACGGGACGAACTTCTGACACGAACGCTTCGGATGCGTTGAGCAGTGCACGGGACGAACTTCCGGTAGCAACTGGAACATCCCCATGAGAGTGGCAGATGCATCGAGTGCATTTGGCAGTGTGTGGGACAAACTCTTGGTAGCATCCGGAACATCAATGCAGGTGTGGCAGAAGTGCGGGTGCAGCAGTGGGCACCATGCAGGATGAACTTCCAGGAGCGACCAAAACATCCCCGTGGGCAAGGCAGAGTCTTTATGTGCGTTGGGCAGTGCATGAGACGAAGTTCCTGGAGCGACTAGAACATCCCTGTGGGTGCGACAAAGGCGTCGGGTGCATCTAGCAGTGTGCAAGACAAACTTCCAGGAGTGACCAGAACATCCCTGTGGGTGCGACAGCTGTGTGGGCTGCATTTGGCAGTGCATGGGACGAACTTTGAAGAGCGACCGGAACATCCCTGCGGGCGTAACAGAGGCATTAGGTGTGTTCGGCAGTGCATCGGGTGTGTTCGGGAGTGCCTGTGGGCGCAGCTACGGCATCAGACACGCTCACAGTAAGTGGGACCAATTTCCGAGCACGATCAGAAAATTCCCCAAGGCGCAGCAGAGGCATTGGATGCATTGGGCAGTGCGTGGACCAACTTCTGGGAGCAACAAGAAAATTCTCACAGGCTTGGCAGAGGCATCGAATGAGTTTGGCCGTGCTCGGGACAAACTTCCTAGAGTGACTGGAACATCCCCATGGGTATGGCAGAGGCTTTTGGTGCATTGGTCAGTGCACCGGATGAACTTTCAGTAGCGACCCAAACAACCCTACGGTCGTGGCAGTGGCGTCGGCAGTTCACAGAAGAACTTCTGGGAGCGACCAGAATATGCCTATGGACTCAGTAGAGGCGTCAAATGCATTTAGCAGTGGTCGGATTGAACTTCCCCGCGGGCGCAGCAGAGGCATCGTGGCGTTCAACAGTGTGTGTGACAAACTTCGGGGAATGACTGGAACATCCCCGCAGGTGTGGTAGCAGGGTCAGGGGCATCCGGCAGTGCGTCGGATGAACTTATGAGATTGACCGGAACATCCCTACGGGCATGGCAAAAGTGTTGGGTGCATTTGGTAGTGCACATGATGAACTTCCGGGAGCAACTGGAACATCCCTGTGGGCATGGCAGCATCATTTGGCATGTCTGGCAGTGTGTGGGACAAAGTTCCAGGAGCAACCAAAAAATCCCAGCGGGCTCAGCAGTGGTTTTGGACACATTCGGCAGTACTGGGATGAACTTCCGGGAGTGACTGGAATATCCCTGCAGGCGCAACAGATGCTTTGGGCGCATTGGGCAGTGCACGCAACGAACTCTAGGAGCGACCCAAACATCCCGCGGGTGCGGCAGCGGTGTCAGACACATTCGGCAGTGCACGGGACAAACTTTTGGGAGTGACCGGAACATCACCATGGGCGTGGCAGAGGCTTCGGGCACATTTGGCAGTGTGCGGGGGAACTTCTGGGAACGTTCTAAATATCCCCTTGGGTGCGACAGAGGCTTAGGGCCCATGGAGTAGTGCGTAGGATGAACTTCCAGGAGAAAACAAAACATCCCCACAGACAAAACAACAGCATCGGGCACATTCCGCACTGTGCAGGATGAACTTCCAAGAGTGACCAAAACGTCTCCTCGAGTGCAGCAGAGGTGCATTGGGCAGTAGGCGGGATGAACTTTTGGAAGTGACTGGAACATCCCTGCGGGCGGGGCAGAGGCTTCAGCCGCATAGGGTAGTGTGCCGGGCAAACTTCCGGGAGTGACCAGAATATCCCTGCAGGCGCAGCAGAGGCATCGGGCGCATTTGGTAGTGGGCGGGACAAACTTCTGTGAGTGATTGGAACATACCTTCAGGTGCAGCATAGGCATTGGATGTGTTCGGCAGTGCTTGGGATGAACTTCTGAGAGTGACTAGAACATCCCCACCAGCACGGCGGAGGCTTCAGCCACGTTGGGCAGTGCAGGCGACAAACTTCGGGGAGCGACCAAAACATCCCTGTGGGCACAGCAGAGCTTTCGAGTGCATTTGGCAGTGCATGGGACGAACTTCAGGGAGTGACTAAAACAGTGCCACAGGCATGGCAGTGGCATTGGTGCATTTTACAGTGCACAGGATGAACTTCCGGGAGCAACCGGAACATCCTGGCGGGCACAGCAGCGGCGTCAGGTGCATTGGGCCGTGCAGGGGATGAACTTTTGGGACTGACCAGAACATCACCGTGGAAGTGGTGGAAGTGTAGAGCACATTCAACAGTGGGCAGGACAAACTTCCAAGAGTAACCAAAACATCATTGTTGGCACGGTCGAGGCATCAGGCACATTTGGCAGTGTGCGGGAAGAACTTCAGGGAGCAACCAAAGGGTGTGGCAGCTATGTCAGGCGCGTTTGGCAGTGCGTGGGGACGAACTTCCCCTTGGGTGTGGCAGAGGCATCAGGCACGTTCAGTCTTGTGTGGAAAGAACTTTTGGGAGGGACTAGAACATCCTCGTGGGTGCGGCGGAGGCATCGGGGGCATTTGGTAGTGTGCGGGATGATCTTCTGGGAGCAACAAGAACATCCCCTTAGTCGCGGCAGAGGTGTCAAGTGCATTCAGCAGTGCACGAGATGAACTTTGGGGAGCGACCGGAACATTCCCGCCAGCGCGGCAGCACTGCTGGGCACGTTTGGCAGTGCGTGGGGCGAATTTCTAAGTGACTAGAACATCCCCGCGGGTGTTGCAGAGAATTCGAGCGTGTCTGGTAGTGTGCGAGATAATCTTCCGGGAGTGCCCAGAACATCCCCCAGGGCACGGAAGAGGCTTTTATTGTGTTGGGCAGTGCGTGAGAGGAACTTCAGGGAGTTACCAGAACATCCCTGAGGGTGCGGCATAGGTGTTGGGCCCATTTGGCAGTGTGCTGGACAAACTTCCGGAAGCAACCAGAACAGCGCCGTGGGTGTGGCAGCTGTGCTGTGCGCGTTCTACAGTGCTTGGGACAAATTTCTGGGAGCTACCAAAAGATCCCCTGGGCTTTGCAGAGGTGTCCAACATGCTTGGCACTACATTGGACGAACTTCCAGCAGCGACCGGAACATCTGTGCATACACGGCAGTGGCTTCAGATGCGTTTGGCAGTTTGCAGGGCGAACTTCCAAGAGCGACTGGAACATCCCCGCGGCAGCAGCAGATGCTTCGGTCAAGTTCAGCAGGGTGGGGGTGAATTTCAGGGTGCAGACAAAACATCCCCAAGGCCACGTTTGGCAGTTCTCAGGATGAACAATGCAGAGTGCTCGGAACATCCCCACAGGCACAGCGAAGGCTATAGGCGCATTGAGCAGTGCACAGGACGAACTTCGTGGAGTGACTGGAACATCCCCACAGGTACGGCACAGTTATCGGGCACATTCAGTAGTGGGCAGTGCACGGGATGTACTTTGGGGAGTGACCAAAGCATCACCGCAGGTATGGTAGAGGTGTCGGGCGCGTTTGCAGTGCACAGGACAAATTTCGTGGAGCAACCGGAACATCCCTGTGGGCGCAGCAGCAGTGTTGGATGCATTTGACAGTGTACAGATGAACTTCAGGGAGTGACCGGAGCAACCCCGCTCTCTTTGCTGCCTAGGGTCCTCAACAATCCCCCTTTCTTGGAGACTCACCTTGTCCTCAAGGTGGAAATTAGGGAAACGTTGTTGGATATCATCATAGTATTCCCATGTTGCTTCATCCTTGGGCGAATGACTCCACCATATGAGTACTCTTCATACTGGCCTTCTATTGCACCTATAGCTTACCATGCAAAATCCTAATGCTTCCTTTGGTTGCTGCCCAAGGTGATCTTCCTTGAAGACATCGGGCAGTCCCTCATTCACTTGTCTCACATCTATTGCTCCAATACACAACTATTTAATACGGTCCAAAATATTTTCTAGCCAACTTTACTGTAGTTGGCTTTCCAGCCTTTATTTTCCTCCTAGGATGGATTTTAAGATAGACATAGTCACCTACCTTAAATTCTACTGCCTTCCTTCCTTTGTCCGCTTGAAGTAGCACAAGAGTTCATCAAAAACATGGTAAGACTTCATGGCATACCACGGACAATGCTGTCTAATAGAGATACCGTTTTCATAAGCAAGTTCTGGAAGGAGCTTTTCACACAGCTCGGCAGCAACTTGGTCACCTCTTCCACCTTTCATCCACAAACAGATGGCCAAAGTGAGGTAACCAATCGAACCCTAGAGCAGTACTTAAGGTGTTTTTGCCATGATCATCAAAATGATTGGGAGGAGTATATACCATGGGCAGAACTGTGGTATAATACTACCTATCATGTGGCAATCAAGATGACACCATACCAAGCCATATATGGAAGGTCACCCCCAGGAATGTCAACTTATACCATGGGGAACAGCAGCATTCATGAAGTGGATGTTGCACTTCAATCAAGAGATGAGGTCTTGAAGAAACTCAAGCATGAGCTTGAGCAAGCAAGGGACTGAATGAAGAGACAAGCGGACAAAGGAAGAAAGGTATGGTAGATCCATCAGGCGTGTTCAGCAGTGCTCGGGTCAAACTTCCAGGAGCGACCGGAACATCCCCATGGGCAAGGCAGCAGCGTTGGACACGTTCAGCAGTGCACGGCATGAACTACCAGGAGCAGCCGGAACATCCCTGTGGGCACAACAGATGTGTCAGGTGCATTGGGCAGTGCTCGAGACAAACTTCCAGGAGTGACCAGAACATCCTCGTGGGCACGTGGAATGCTTTGAGCGCGTTGGGCAGTGTGCAGCATGAACTTCCAGGACTGACTGAAAGATCCCCACAGGGGCAGCAGAGGCGTTGGACACAGTTGGCAGTGTGCAGGATGAGCTTCTAGGAGCAATCAAAAAATCCCCGCGGGCGTGGCAGCAGCGTCGAACATGTTCATGTTGAGAGCCTAAGTATGCACAAAATGCAACAGGCAGAAAATGAGGATCTTAGGAGGCAAAGGGAGCATGGAGAATATGCGCAAGGCGCCAGACAGCAAGAGAGGCAGCAACAGGCAAGCAAATGTGCACAACAAGCATGACAACAGCAAGTGTGCAGCCCAGCAATGAAGCCTGGCCAGTGTTTGACTTAATCCTAATCAATGAAGGACATTGCTGCCAACAGGAGTTCCAGCAGAAGAAGGACAATTGCATCAAGAAGAACTCCAGCAGCAGCAACTCGTCCATGTCAAGAAGAGTTCCAGCAGGAGAAGGAGAGTGATGACGTGAAGAACTCCAGCAGCAGCAGGACGTCTTGGCAGGTTTACTTCAGCAAGAGGAACACGTCAAAGAGAAGTCTTAGAGAGGAAGGACACGCCACAGCATAAGTCTAATCCAAGAAGGAAAGGGCAAGAAGAAGTCAGTAGCTGTAGGAGAGAAGATAAGATAAGGACAAAAGGACTTAGTCAAAGTAGGAAATCTTGTCTTAGTAGGAATTCAAAAAAGACCAAGAATCCTTGTAAGATTAGGAAACAATAGGATAAGGTCTATCTTGATAATGTTTTAGATGACTTAGAAAAGCTTGTTGACTTACGAAAACATATTCTAAGTGGATAAGGAACCTAAGTACTAGTTAGATTACAATAGGGCTGTATTAGGACTATAAATACAGCCCATTATTTGTGAGGAGAGAAAAAGCTCCAAATTTTGTTATTTTCTCATTCAATAATCAAGAATCAAGGTTAGCATTCTTGCTTACTTTCTTATTTATATTTTGGGTTATCTTTTAAGAGTTGTCTTGAGATAACTTGGGCTTAAGACAAGGTTAAGAGTTGTCTTCCTTGCTTAAGAGCTAAGGTTGAAGTTAAGAGTTATCTTCTTCAACCAAGGCAAGTTGTGATAGGTTTAAGAGTTGTCTTGCCTATCCAACATATCCTTATATATATTAGTTAACCCGAAGGACAGCTTAGGGGCACCTAAAAATAAGAAAAGAACACAAGAATCAAACGGGACAGCAAGTTAGGAAGGATTTCAGTAGGTGTGCTGACCCCTAAGGTGTAGAAAAGTTGGGAAAAAAAATTGGGACCCCAACAGTTTGACAGTGTAGGGCATGAACTTCCTGGAGCAACCAGATTATCCCCACGGGCACGACAGAGGCTTCGGGCACTTTGGTCAGTGACCGGGATGAACTTTTGGGAGCAATCGGATCATCCCTACGAGCGTGGCAGAGGCTTCAAACCTGTGTGGCAGTTGCCAGGATGAACTTCTGGGAACTACCAAAACCTCCCTAGGGACATGGCAGAGGTGTGGGGCACATTCGGCAGTGTGCAGGATGAACTTCCGAGAGCGACTGGAACATCCCTGCAGGCATAGGCGCGGTGTTGAGCGCATTGACCCGTCTGTGGGTCGAACTTCTCGGAACGACAAAAAAATTGCCGCAGACACAGCAGAGGCATCAGGTGCATTGGGCAGTTCATGGGACAAACTTCCAGGAGCAACTGGAACATCCCCACGGGCACGGCATAAGCATCGAGCATGTTTGGTAGTGTGCGGGTGAAATTCCAGGAGCGACCGGAACATCCACGTGGGCGTGTCAAAGGCATTGTGCTCCTTCAATAGTTCACAAGTTGAACCTCGGAGAGTGACCAGATTATCCCCGTGGGTGCGGCAGTGGTGTTGGGCGTGTTCAGTAGAACATGGGAGGAACTTCCGGGAGTGACCGGAACATCCCCGCAGGTATGGCAGCGGTGTCGATCGCATTCTTCACTGTATGGGATGAACTTCCAGAAGCAACTGGAACATACCCTCGAGCATGTTTGGTTATGTGCGGGCGGCAGAGGCTGTGGTTGCATTGGGCAGTGCACAGAACGAACTTCTAGGAGTAGCAAGGCAGAGGCATCAGGTGCATTTGGCAGTGTGTGGGACGAACTTCCAGGAGGTACCAAAACATCCCTTGGGTGTGGCAAAGGCTTATAGCACATTTGGCAGTGTGCGGCACAAACTTCCAAGAGCGACCAGAACATCCCATTGAACACAGTAGCAGCATTGGGTGCGTTCAGCAGTGTGTGGGACGAACTTTCGGAAGCAACTAAAAATCCGCACGGGCTCGGCAGAGGCATCGGATGCGTTTGGCAGTGCTCATGGAAAACTTCTTGGAGCAATGAGAACATCCCCATGGCTACAATGGAGGCATCGAGTGCATTTGCTAGTGTGTGGGACAAACTTCGGGGAGTGACTGGTATCTCCGTGCAGGTGTTGCAGCGGCGTCGGTCGGGCTCGTTCGGCAATGTGCAAGATGACCGTTGGGCAGCGGCATCGTGACCGTTCGTGTTGGGGTCTCGATTTTTTCCCCAACTTTTTTACACCTTAGGGATCAGCACACCTACTAAAATCCTTCCTAACTTGCTGTCCCATTTTATTCTTGAGTTCTTTTCTTAGATTTATGTCCCCTAAGCTGTCCTTCGGGTTAACTAATATATAAAAGGATATGTTGGATAGGCAAGACAACTGTTAAACCTATCACAACTTGCCTTGGTTGAAGAAGACAACTCTTAACTTCAACCTAAGCTCTTAAGCAAGGAAGACAACTCTTAACCTTGTCTTAAGCCCAAGTTATCTCAGGACAACTCTTAAAAGCTAACTGAAATGAAAACAAGAATGGAAGCAAGAATGCTAACCTTGATTCTTGATTAATGAATGAGAAATATACAAAATTCGGAGTATATGTCCTCCTCACAAATAATGGGCTGTCTTTATAGTCCTAAGACAGCCTTATCCTAATTCAACTAGTACTTAGGTTCCTTATCCACTTAGGATATGTTTTCCTAAGTCATCGAACTTTTCTAAGTCAATTAAAACATTATCAAGATAGACCTTATCCCATTGTTTCCTAATCCTACTAGGATTCTTGGTCTTTCTTGAATTTCTACTAAGACTAGAATTCCTATTTTGACTAAGTCTTTCTGTCCTTATCTTATCTCCTCTCCTATAGCTGTTGAAGTTCTTCTTTTTATTTCCTTCTAGGATTAGAACTTCCCTTATGGCGTGTCCTTCCATTCCAAGATTCCTCATTGACATGAACATCTTGCAAAGTAAACCTCATGACATCCTACTGCTGCTAGAGTTCTTCATGCCGTCCATCTCCTTCTCTTGCTTGGATTGCTTCGTGCGTGTCTTGCCAATGCTGATTTTCCTCTTGGCGTGGATTTCCACAATCAATTAGGACTGAGTCAGAACCTAGCCGTGCTTCACTGCTTGTTGCATGTAGGCTTGTTGCGCGGACATTCTAGCATGTTTCTACTTCTTTTGCTGCTTGGCACCTCACGTACATTCGCTCATGCACCCTTTGCCTCCTAAGGTCCTCAACAATCCCCCTTTCTTGGAGACTCACCTTGTCCTCAAGGTGGAAATTAGGGAAACATTGCTGGATATCATCATAGTCTTCCCATGTTGCTTCATCCTTGGGCGAATGACTCCACCATATGAGTACTCTCCATACTGGCCTTCTATTGCGCCATAGCTTACTATGCAAAATCCTAGTGCTTTCTTTGGGTGCTGCCGCAGGTGATCTTCCCTGAAAATATCGAGCAGTCCCTCATTCACTTGTCTCACATCTCCTATCTTTTTCCTCAACAATGAAATGTGAAACACTAGATGTAGTTTGGAGTTTAACAGTAGTCTTAGGCGATAAGCCATTGCTCTAATTCGCTCAACTACCTCGTATGGTCCAAAGTACTTCTCTAGCCAGCTTTGCTGTAGTTGGCTTTCCAGCCTTGATTTTCCTCCTAGGGTGGATCTTAAGATAGACATAGTCACCTACCTTAAATTCCACTTCCTCCCTTTATCTACTTGTCTCTTCATTCAGTCCCTTGCTTTCTCAAGCTCATGCTTGAGTTTCTTCAAGACCTCTTCTCTTGATTGAAGTGTGACATCCACTTCATGTATGCTGCTGTTCCCCATGGTATAACTTGGCATTCCTGGGGGTATTCTTCCATATACTGCTTGATATGGTGTCATCTTGATTGTCGCATGATAGGTAGTATTATACCACAGTTCTGCCCATGGTATGTACTCCTCCCAATTGTTTTGATGATCATGGCAAAAGCATCTTAAATACTGCTCTAGAGTTTGATTGGTTACCTCACTTTGTCCATCTGTTTGTGGATGAAAGGAGGATGAGGCGACCAAGTTGCTGCCGAGCTGTGTGAAGAGCTCCTTCCAAAATTTGCTCATAAAGACTGTGTCTCTATTGGACAGCATTGTCCGTGGTATGCCATGAAGTCTTACCACGTTTTTTATGAACTCTTGGGCTACTTCTTTTGCTGTGTAGGGTTGCTTGAGTGGCACAAAGTGTGCACTCTTGCTCAGTCTTTACACCACGGTTAATATCACCATGTAACCCTTGCTGTTGGGCATTCGCATGATGAAGTCCATTGTCAAGTCTTCCCAAACCTGTCCTGGTACTGGCAAAGGCTGTAGTAAGCCCTTGGTCTTGCCATCTTCTGGTTTTATCCATTGGCAAATGTCATAATTGTTGTCTTTCTGCTTGAATTCTGCCTTGAATCCTTCTTACCAAAATAAGAGCTTCATCTGCACGTAATGTCCTTCTTCCCATGACTTGTGGAAGTGATTCAACATCTTTTCTCTTAATCCCGGTATGTTTGGTACATACACCTGCTGATTGTGCCAAATATATCCATTCTTAAGGGTGAATTTACTAACCTTAGGGTCAAAATTCTTGATCTTCTTGGCGAGCTTTTGGCTTTGAGGATCAATCTCTATTGCCTCTTTTGATTTCTGTCCATACATTCCACTCTGCTCTGCTAATGGCAGTAAGGCATGCGTCATTAGGCTCACATGCTGTCCATAATGCTTGACCTCCATTGCTTCTGGACAATGCATCTGCCACCTTGTTTTCCTTGCCTAGTTTGTAGATTATTTCATACTCGTATCCCAGCAACTTGACAAGGAACTTTTGCTGCTCTGGTGTGGTAATTTTCTGCTCCATGAGGCTTCTCAAGGGTTGTTGATCAGTAATGATGATAAATTTCCTCCTAAGAACGTAAGGTCACCGTACCTTGACTGCATGGATGATGGCCAACATCTCCTTGGCATATACTGACCATTCCTTCTTCATGGGCCCTAAGACTCTGCTCATGTATGCAATAGGTCTTTCGCTTGACTTAGGACAGCACCTATTCCATCTTGACATGCATCAGTGTGAAGCTCAAAGGTTTGGTTGAAGTCGGGCAGTGCTAACACCAGGGTCTCACACATGGCTTGCTTCAACAACTTGAATGCATCTTCACTCTTTCTCTGTCCATAGGAATCTATCCTTCTTCAGCAAGTCGTTAATGGTTTTGCTATGGCGCTGTATTTGCAAACAAATCAGGCAGTAGTAGCCTGTCAAGCCTAGAAATCCTCTAAGTTCTGTGACATTCTTAGGAGTTGGCCATGTTTTGCATGGCTCCTATTTTCATTGGTCTACCTTCACTCCATCTTCGATATGATGTGACCAAGGTATTCAAGCTCCTTTTGCATGAATGTGCACTTGGATGGCTTGATGACGAAGTGATTTCTTCTTAACACCTTCTAGCACTTTTGCTAAGTGTTCTATGTGATCATCATGGTTCCTGGAATAGACCAAAATGTCATCAAAGAAAACTAAGACAAACCTGCACAAATAAGGTTTGAAGATGTTGTTGATGGCTGCTTGAAAGGTGGAGGGTGCATTGTAAAGTACGAGAGCATGACTAAGTACTCGTAGTGTCCACTATGAGTCTGAAATGTTATCTTCTGCACATCCTCTTCTTTCATGCATATTTGATGATATCTGGCCTTGAGATGTAGCTTGGTAAACAACTCCACTCCATGTCACTCATCCTGTATATCATTAATTGTTGGTATTGGGGAACGATCCTTGGCAGTCGCTTGGTTGAGTGCTCAGTAATCAGTGTAAAACCTCCAAGTTCCGTCTTTCTTTCTAACCTATAGACCAGGAGAAGAAAAAGGTGAAGTGCTAGGTTGGATAATACCTTGCTGTAGCATCTCTTCCACTTGTCTTTCGATCTCGTTCTTTTGGAAGTGTGCATACCAATAAGGTGCTACATTAATCGCCTTGGTTTCATCGATTAATGGGATGGCATGGTCATAATGTCTTGAGGGTGGTAGCCCTTGTGGCTCTTTTAAGACATCTCCGAACTGCTCCAGTAGGTTCCTTACTACCAATGGTATGTTTTCGTGTGCTATGATGTTCGGCTGTGTTTTCCTCTTTTGTGGCCAAGAGAACCCCAAAACATTGTGTCCCTTTTTTTGTATAGTCATTCAAGGGTACTTACCTCACAATGATGCACTGTATTGGTGGTGGATGCCTCCCCACGTGCAGTCCCTTCCCTTCCATTGGAAGTGCATGGCCATGGATTTCGTAGTCGAACATTATCTTGCCTATGGTTTTAAGCCAAGCATTGCCTAAAACCACATCAAGACCTGCCAGGGCTAACACATGCAGTTCCACCTCTATATGACTCCTTGAATCTGCATTACTACTGCCTGGATCACTTGCACACACTTGAGCTTCTGTCTGCTTGCCACTTTTACCTCAAAGGGTGCAATCCTTTTTAGACATAACTAGAATGTTTTGATCAGTTTTGTGTTGATGGAGCTATGGGTGGCTTCACTATCAATCAACACCAAAACATTCTTGGCATTTATGGTTGCGAACAACCTCATTGCAGTAGGCTTTGTGGTTGCCCCTACTGCATGCAAGTTGATTTCGCCTTCTTCCGCATGATCCAGGGGAGTGTACTGCCTCAGCTTCCTCCTTGCTATCCATGCAACTTTGGGCATTTGTGCTGGCAATGGGGTTGTGTCCAGAACACCTGACCTTGCATGGAATGTCTAGATCTTTTGTGTTCAAGCTGTAACCCAAATAATCCTCATTCTGTCCAGGGAATTGAAGGGTCTAAAACAGGTGCAGATGATGGCGTTTGATCAATATTTGTGTCTTGCGAAACTTGCTACATCCTATGCATATTTTCTGCTGTAGTTTGAACAATAAATGGTCTAAAGGTCTGATCGCTTGCAGCTTGTGAAGTTGTCCGTGAAAGATCAGGAAGTCCTTCAATCTGACAGGATTATGATTAGGAACTTTGTCTTCTGATCCAAGTTTAGCCAACAAGGCAGATTGGTCGTGCACAGTCCTTGTTGGAGTATTTCTCCTCAATTTTTCAAGAGAATGAATGATAGATGATAGTTGGTGTTTGATATCACCTATCTAGTCATATATGGTGCGTTGTTCCCTTTCCAAGGCTAGGATTCTTCCAAAGTCCTTGTTAGTTCACTGTTGTGGTGAGCGTGAATGCTGCTTGAATGACATAGTGATGTTCTGCTGCTTCAATTTGAGTTGAATGTGCTGATCTCTCAATGAAAGCACCAATTTGTTTGGGTTCCAATTTTTTTTCCCAACTTTTCTGACCTTAGGGATCAGCATGCCTATTAAAAACCTCCCTAACTTGCTGGTCCCTTTGATTCTTGAGTTCCTTTCTTAGATTTATGTCCCCTAAGCTATCCTTCAGGTGAACTAATATATAAAAGGATATGTTGGATAGGCAAGATAACTCTTAAACCTATCACAACTTGCCTTGGTTGAAAAAGACAACTCTTAACTTCAATCTAAGCTCTTAAGCAAGGAAGACAACTCTTAACCTTGTCTTAAGTCCCAAGTTATCTCAAGACAACTCTTAAAAGATAACCGAAATATAAACAAGAATGGAAGCAAGAATGCTAACCTTTGATTCTTGATTAATGAATGAGAAATATACAAAATTCGGAGCATATCTCCTCCTCACAAATAATAGGCTATATTTATAGTACTTAGAGCCTTATCCTAATCAACTAGTCCTTAGGATATGTTTTCCTAAGTCAACAAGCTTTTCTAAATCAACTAAAACATTATCAAGATAGACCTTATCCCATTATTTCCTAATCCTATTAGGATTCTTGGTCTTTCTTGAATTCTGACTAAGACTAGAATTCCTATTTTGACTAAGTCTTTCTGTCCTTATCTTATCTCCTCTCCTACAGCTACTCAACTTCTTCTTTTCATTTCCTTATGGGATTAGAACTTCCCTTATGGCGTGACCTTCCATTCCATGATTCCTCCTTGACGTGAACATGTTGCTAAAGTCAAACCTCCATGACATCCTGCTGCTGCTGGAGTTCTTCATGCCGTCCATCTCCTTCTCCTGGTCATATTTCTTTATGCATGTCCTGCCAATGCTGATTTTCCTCTTGACTTGGATTTCCGGAATCAATTAGGACTGAGTCAGAACCTGGCTGTGCTTCACTGCTTGCTGTGTGTAGGCTTGTTGCATGCACATTTTGGCCTATTTCTGCCTCTCTTGTTGGTTGGCGCCTTGCGTGCATTTGCTCACGCTCCCTTTGCCTCCCAAGGTCCTCAACAGTTCGGCAATGTACGTGTCAAACTTTGGGGAGCGGCCAAAAGATCCTCGTGGGTGCGGCAGAGGCTTCGAGTGCACTGGACAGTGTGTGGGGCGAACTTCTGCGAGCGACCGGAACATCTCTGCAGGTGCGGCAGAGGCATCAGGCACGTGGCAGTGTGCAGGATGAACTTCCTAGAGCGACCCTAGCATCCTTGCGGGCGTGGAAGAGGCTTCAGGCATATTGGGCAGTGCGCGGGATGAACTTCCGGGAGCAACCAGAACATCCCTGCAGGTACAGCAAGATGAACTTCTGGGAGTGATCGGAACATCCCCACGGCATGAGCAGAGGCATTAGGCACATTTGGCATTGCACAGGACAAACTTCCGGGAGCAACCGGAACATGCACGGCATTGGCATGAGACACGTTCGGCAGTGCACGGATGAACTTGTGGAGTGAATAGAGTAGTCCCCCGGGCGTGGCAGAGGCTTTGGGCCCATTGGGCAGTGTACGGGACAAACTTCTGGGATTGATCAAAAAATCCTTGTAGGCTCTGTAGAGGCATGGGGCAAGTTTAGCAGTGCTCGGGATGAACTTCCAGGAGCGAGCGGAACATCCCCATGAGTGCGGAACCGACATCGGATACATCTGGCAGTGTGTGAGATGAACTTTCAGGATTTACCAGAGCATCTCTGCAGGCACGACAGAGGTGTCAGGCGTGTTCCGCCTTGCGCAGGATGATCTTCTGGGTGTGACCAGACCATCCCCAGGAGCTTAGTAGCAGTGTCAGCATGTTCTGCAGTGCGCACGACGATCTTCTGGGAGTGACCAAAAAATCCCTGTGGGCTTTGGAGAGGTGCCAGAGGTGGAAGAGGCGTCAGGCGCATTCGGCAGTGCTAGGGACAAAGTTCTGGGAGCAACTGGAACTACCCCGGGTGCACTGCCGAGCCCATCGAATTTTTCAGCCGCTCCCGGAAGTTCGTTCGGTGCACTGCTGAGCACGCAGAATGCTGACACATCTGCAGGGACGTTCCGGTCACTCCCGAATGTTCATCCCACGCACTGCCAAACGCACCTGATGCCTATGCCGTGCTCGTGGGGATGTTTCGGTTACTTCCAAAAGTTCATCCCGTGCACTTACTAACGTGGCCAACACCGCTGCCGTGCCCGCATGGATGTTCCGATTGCCCTGGAAGTTTTTCCTACACACTGCCGAACATTCCCGTCACCTCTGGCAAGCACGAGGAGATGTCCTGGTCACTCCTAAAAGTTCATCCCTAGCACTGTCAAATGCGTCTAACGCCTCTGCCAAGCCAGCGGGGATTTTCCAGTCACTCCCAGAAGTTCATCCCACGCACTTGTAATGTGTCTGACACCACTGCCATGCTCCTGGGAGTTCATTCTGCACACTGCCGAATGCGCCTGACACCTCTGCCATGCTCGTGGGGATGTTCCGATCGCTCCCGGAAATTCATCCCGTGCTCTGCCCAATGTGGCCAATGCCCAAGAGTTGTCCTCCTTGCTTAAGAGCTTAGGTTGAAGTCAAGAGTTGTCTTTTTCAACCAAGGTAAGTTGTGATAGGTTTAAGAGTTGTCTTGCCTATCTAACATATCCTTTTATCATTAGTTAATCCCGAGGGACAGCTTAGGGGACAAGGATAAAAGAAAAGAACTCAAGGATCAAATGGGATAGCAAGTTAGGAGAGGTTTGAGAAGTTGTGCTAACCCCAAGGTGTAGAAAAGTTGGAACAAGAAATCGAGACCCCAACACGAATGCACCCAATGCTGCTACCACTCCCACGGGGATTTTCCAGTCAATCCCAGAACATCATCCCGCGCATTGCCAAACGCACCTAAAGCCTTTGACGTGCTTGCAGGGATATTTTGGTCACTCCTGGAAGTTCATCCCCCACATTGCTAAACGAGCCTGGTGCCGCTGCCACACCGTCGGGGATGTTTAGTTTGCTCCTGGAAGTTTATCCTGTGCACTGCCGAATGCATCGGAAGTTTGTCCCATGCACTGCTAAATGCTTTCGAAGCCTTTAAAGTGCCGGTGCGGATGTTCTGGTCGTTCCCCGAAGTTTGTCCCCTGCACTTCCCAACACGTGTGATGCCTTTGCTCCGCCCATGGGTATATTCTGGCCATTCCTAGAAGTTCGTCTTGTGCACTGTCCAATGTCCCTAAAGCCTCTTCCGCACCTGCAGTGATGTTCTGGTTGCTCCCAGAAGTTTGTCCCGTGCACTATTGAATGGGCCCAACACCTATGCCGCACCCACGGGGATGTTCTGGCCGCTCCTAGAAGTTCATCCTGCGCACTGCCGAACGAACCTAATGCCGCAGCCGCACCCGTGCAGATGTTCCAGTCACTTCTGGAAGTTCATCCCGCGCACTGCTGAACGCACCTAACACTGCAGCTGCACCCTCGCTTCTGAAAATTTGTCCCACACACTTACCAGCACGTTGGAAGCCTCTGCTCGCCCGGGGGTATGCTCTGGTCGCTCCCAAAAGTTCATCCCATGCACTGCCCAACACACTTGACACCTCTTCCATGCTTGCGGGGATGTTCTGGTCTCTCCCAAAAGTTATCCCGCACACTGCAGAGAGCACCCAATGCCTTTGCTGTGCCAGTGGTGATATTCTGGTCGCTCCGCGAAGTTAATCCTGTGCAGTGGCGAACACAGTTAACACCTCTGCCATGCCGACAGGGATGTTCCGGTTGCTCGCGGAAGTTTGTCCCCCACAATGGCCAACACGCCCGAAGCCTCTGCCATGCCAACAAGGTTGTTCCAGTCACTCCTAGAAGTTTGACCCACACACTGCCAAAAGTCTCCAATGCCGCTGCCACGCCTATAAGAATGTTCTGGTCTCTCCCGGAAGTTCATCTCGCACACTACTGAATGCACCCGATGCCTCTGTCGCACCTGCGGGGATGTTCCGGCTGATTTCGGAAGTTCTCCTAAGCACTGCCAAAAGTCTCCAATGCCTCTGTCGCTCCTGAAAGTTCATCCCACGCACAGCCAAACATGCCCAGCAGCACTGCCGCGCCCATGGGGATGATCTGGTCGCTCAAAGAAGTTCGTCCCGCGCACTACTAAACGCACCCGACACCTCTGCCATGCAGTGGGGATGCTTCGGTCACTCCTAGAAGTTCACCTCGCATGCTGCTGAATTGTTGAGGACCTTAGGAGGCAAAGGGAGCGTGAGAGAATGCACGCGAAGCGTCAGGCAGCTACAGGCCGGCAATGTGCGCACAACAAGCCTGCACGCAGCAAGCAGTGAAGCACGGCCAGATTCTGATTTAGTCCTAAGTGATTGCAAAAATCCAAGCCAAGAAGAAGACCAGCATTGGCAGGACACGCATGAAGCAATCCGCGCAGGAGAAGGAGATTGACGGCGTGAAGAACTCCAGCAGCAGTAGGACGTCATGGCAGGTTTGCTTTAGCAAGATGACCATGCCAACTAGAAGTCTTGGAGACGAAGGACACGCCATAGTGGAAGTTCTAATCCAAGAAGGAAATGGTAAGAAGAAGTTCAGCAGCTGTAGGAGAGAAGATAAGATAATGACAAAAAGACTTGGTCAAAATAAGAATTCTAGTCTTATTAGGAATTCAAGAAAGACCAAGAATCCTAGCAGGATTAGGAAACAATGGGATAAGGTCTATCTTGATAATGTTTAGTTGACTTAGAAAAGCTTGTTGACTTAGAAAAACATATCCTAAGTGGATAAGGAACCTAAGTACTAGTTGAATTAGGATAAGGTTGTCTTAGGACTATCAATACAGCCCTTTATTTGTGAGGAGGAGATATGCTCCGAATTTTGTTATTTTCTCATTCAATAATCAAGAATCAAGGTTAGCCTTCTTGCTTACTTTCTTGTTTATATTTTCAGTTATCTTTCAAGAGTTGTCTTGAGATAACTTGGGCTTAAGACAAGGTTAAGAGTTGTCTTCCTTGCTTAAGAGCTTAGGTTGAAGTTAAGAGTTGTCTTCTTCAACCAAGGCAAGTTGTGATAGGTTTAAGAGTTGTCTTGCCTATCCAACATATCCTTATATATATATATATATTAGTTAACCCGAAGGACAGCTTAGGGGACATAAATATAAGAAAAGAACTCAAGAATCAAACAGGACAGCAAGTTAGGAAGGATTCCTGTAGGCGTGCTGACCCCTAAGGTGTAGAAAAGTTGGACCTCAACAAATTAGTGCTCTCATTGAGAGATCAGCACAATGACCAGTTGAGAAGAAGCGTAATAACCCTACAAATTAGTGCTCTAGTTGAGACAACAACATAGACATCCATCAATTGTAAGGCATCAAGGTTAACATGTCATCTAGGCAGCAAGAGGGAGACATCACTAAACGAACACCCACCCCATGATTGCTATAATGAGCATAGCAACAATGAGGAAGTGATGGATAGAAGGCCTACATCATGGCAACCAAGAAGGGTACGCAATCACCCTGAGGCAGAACCATGGCGCACCACAAGAAGGGAGGATTGGCACTATGACAGCCCAAGCCATTACACACGGCCTAAGGTAAAAATTGAATTCCCAACATTTAAGAAGGGAAATCCAACTGAATGGATCTCCAAGGCTGAATTTTACTTTGAGAAACAAGGTGTTGAAAGAGGTGAAAGGGTTGATTTTGCATCCTATCACCTAAGTGGGAAAGCCAACCAATGGTGGCATTGGCTTAAGGCCACCTATGGCCGAGAAGGAAGAAGGATAGGCTGGACAAGGTTCACATAAGAGTTAGTGAACAGATTTGGCTCATCTAGCATGACAAACTATAAGGGACAGCTTCCCAAAATTAGGCAAGAGAGATCTCTAGACACCTACCTTGAAGAATTTGAGAGGTTGGCCAAATTGGTAGGACATTGGCTAGATAGTGCACTGATTGGCACTTTTCTAGACGGCCTTGTACCCTGGCTAAGCCGAGAAGGGAAGAAGAGGGGTCCAAACTCTCTCACTCAGTGCATTCAGTTGGCAAGACTCATCAACGATGGGAGAAGCATCACCTACAACACAACTAAAGCCATCAAACCTTCGGACAAATTAGGTAAGGCATCCTCATCAAGTAAGACAGCACCCCAAAAAGAAAGGACCCTTGTCAATCTATCCACCAAAGAAATCAACAAGGGGATTGAAAAAGGCTTATGTTTCAGGTACAACGATAAGTGGCAAGTTGGCCACAAGTGCAAGAAAGGTATGTTCAACATCATTGAAGTGGTAAGTGATGAAGAACATGAGGAAAGCAGCGAGGAAGAACAGGAAAGCCACATGGACAACAAAGAGGAAGCAGAGGCAGTACACTCCCCGGATCATGCAGAAGAAGGGCGAAATTAACTTGCATGCTGTAAGGGCAACCACCAAGCCTACAGCAATGAGGCTGTTCGCAACCATAAATGAAAAGAATATTTTGGTGTTGATTGATAGTGTGGAGCCCCCCTAAATTCATCAACATAAAACAGGTCAAAACAGTCCAACTATGTCCGAAAAGGATTGCACCCTTTGAGGTAAGAATGGCAAGTGGACAGAAGCTCAAGTGCACACAAGTAATCCAGGCAGTAGCTATGCAGATTCAAGGAGTCAAAATAGAGCATGGAACTGCATGTGTTAGCCCTGGCAGGTCTTGATGTGGTTTTAGGCAACGCTTGGCTTAAGACCATAGGCAAGATAATGTTCGACTACAAATCCATGGCCATGCACTTCCAATGGAGGCATCCACCACCAATGCAGCGCATCATTGTGAGGTAAGTACCCTTGAATGACTATACAGAAAAAGGGCACAATGTTTTGCAATTCTCTTGGACACAAAGGAGGAAAACACAGCCGAACAGCATACACACGAAGACATACCACTGGCAGTAAGGAATCTACTAGAGCAATTCAGAGATGTCTTAGGAGAGCCACAAGGACTGCCACCCTCAAGACATTACAACCATGCCATCCCATTAATCAATGAAACCAAAGCGATTAATGTAGCACCTTATCGGTATGCACACTTTCAAAAGGACGAGATCGAAAGACAAATGGAAGAGATGCTATAACAAGGTATTATTCAACCTAGCACTTCCCCTTTTTCTTCTCTTGTTCTACTTGTTAG
The DNA here is from genome assembly GCA_019650275.1 of Xylocarpus granatum. NCBI lineage: Eukaryota > Viridiplantae > Streptophyta > Magnoliopsida > Sapindales > Meliaceae > Xylocarpus > Xylocarpus granatum. The sequence goes on from BNST01002861.1 coordinate 148,740, forward strand.
AAAGAAAGATGGAACTTGGAGGTTTTGCACCGATTATCGGGCACTCAACCAAGCAACTGTCAAGGATCATTTCTCGATCCCAACAATTGATGATATGCTAGATGAGTTACATGGAGCAAAACTGTTCACCAAGCTGGATCTCAAGGCGGGATATCATCAAATACGCATGAAAGAAGAGGACATGCAAAAGACAACATTTCAGACTCATAGTGGACACTACAAGTACCTAGTCATGCCCTTTGGATTATGCAATGCACCCTCCACCTTTCAAGCAGCCATGAACGACATCTTCAAACCTTATTTGCACAGGTTTGTCTTAGTTTTCTTTGATGACATTTTGGTCTATTCCAAGAACCACGATGATCACATAGAACACTTAGCAAAAGTGCTAGAAGTGTTAAGAAGAAATCGCTTTGTTATCAAGCCATCCAAGTGCACGTTCATGCAAGAGGAGCTTGAATACCTCCATCACATCATATCCGGAGATGGAGTGAAAGGTAGACCAACAAAAAATAGGAGCCATGCAAACATGGCCAATTCCTAAGAATGTCACAAAACTTAGTGGATTTCTAGGTTTAACAGGCTACTACTGCCAATTTGTTCGCAAATACAGTGCCATAGAAAAACCATTAACGAACTTACTGAAGAAGGACGGATTCCTATGGATAGAGAAGAGTGAAGACGCATTCAAGTTGTTGAAGCAAGCTATGTGTGAGACCCCTAGTGTTAGCACTGCTCGACTTCAACCAAACCTTCGAGCTTCACACTGATGCATGTCAAGATGGAATAGGTGTTGTCCTCAGTCAAGCCAGAGGACCTATTGTATACACGAGCAGAGTCTTAGGGCCCATGAAGAAGGAATGGTCAGTATAAGCCAAGGAGATGTTGGCCATCATCCATGCAGTCAAGGTATGGCGACCTTACCTTCTTGGGAGGAAATTCCTGATCATTACAGATCAACAACCTTGAGAAGCCTTATGGAGCAGAAAATTACCACCCCAGAGCAGCAAAAGTTCCTTGTCAAGTTCCTAGGTTATGAGTATGAAATAATCTACAAGCCTGGCAAAGGAAAACAAAGTGGTAGACGCATTGTCCAGAAGCAATGGGAGGTCAAGCATTGTGGACAGCATGTGAGCCTAATGACGCATGCCTCACTGCCATTAGCAGAGCAGAGTGGAATGTATGGACAGAAATCAAGGAGGCAATAGAAATTGATCCTCAAAGCCAAGAGCTTACAGAGAAGATCAAGAATTTTGACCCTAAGGTTAGTAAATTCACCCTTAAAAACAGATATATTTGGCACAACCAGCAGGTGTATGTACCAAACATACCAGGACTAAGAGGGAAAGATCTTGAATCACTTCCATAACTCACAAGAAGGAGGACATTTAGGATGGTTCCGTACTTACATTCAGATCAAGCTATTCTTTTGGTGGGAAGGACTTAAAGTTGAGATCAAAAAGCTAGTCTGAGAATTTGATGTGTGTCAGCGCACCAAACCAGAAGGCGGCAAAACAAAGGGGTTGTTACAGCCTTTGCCAGTACCAAGACAGTTTTAGGAAGACTTGATGATGGACTTCATCACGAGAATGCCCAATCACAAGGGTTACGTGGTGATATTAACGTAGTGGATAGACTCAGCAAGAGTGCACACTTTGTGCCACTCAAGCAACCCTACACAGCAAAAGAAGTAGCCCAAGAGTTCATCAAGAACGTGGTAAGACTTCATGGCATACCATGGACAATGCTGTCAGATAGAGACACTGTCTTTATGAGCAAATTCTAGAAGGAGCTCTTCACATAGCTCGACAGCAACTTGGTCGCCTCATCTGCCTTTCATCCACAAACAGATGGACAAAGTGAGGTAACCAATCAAACTCTAGAGCAGTATTTAAGATGCTTTTGCCATGACTCAGCAAAACGATTGGGAGGAGTACATACCATGGGCAGAACTGTGGTATAATACTACCTATCATGCAGCAATCAAGATGACACCATACCAAGCCGTATATGGAAGAATACCCCCTGGGAATGTCAAGTTATACCATGGGGAACAACCGCATACATGAAGTAGATGTCACACTTCAGTCAAGAGATGAGGTCTTGAAGAAACTCAAGCAAGAGCTTGAAAAAGCAAGGGACTGTATGAAGAGACAAGCGGATAAAGGGAGGAAGGAAGTGGAATTTGAGGTAGGTGACTATGTCTATCTTAAGATCCACCCTGGGAGGAAAATCAAGGCTGGAAAGCCAACTACAGCGAAGCTGGCTAGGAAGTACTTTGGAGCATATGAGGTAGTTGAGCAAATTGGAACAGTGGCTTATCGCCTAAGACTACCATTAAACTCCAAACTACATCTAGTGTTTCACATTTCATTGTTGAGAGAAAAGATAGGATATGTGAGACAAGTGAATGAGGGACTGCTTGACGTTTTCAGTGAAGATCACCTGGGGCAGCACCCAAAGGAAGCATTAGGATTTCATATAGTAAGCTATGGGCGCAATAGGAGGCCAGTATGGAGAGTACTCATATGGTGGAGTCATTCGCCCAAGGATGAAGCAACATGGGAAGACTATGATGATATCCCAGCAATGTTTCCCTAATTTTCACGTTGAGGACAAGGTGCAGTCTCCAAGAAAGGGGATTGTTGAGGCTCTTAGGAGGTAAAGGGAGTGTGAGAGAATGCACGCAAGGTGCCAGGCAGCAAGAGAGGCAGTAACAGGCCAGAAATGTGCACAACCAGCCTGCACACAGCAAGCAGTGAAGCATGGCCAGGTTCTGACTCAGTCCTAAGTGATTGCAGAAATTTCAAGCCAAGAAGAAGACCAGTATTGGCAGGACACGCATGAAGCAATCTGAGCAGAAGAAGGAGATTGACAGTGTGATGAACTCCAACAGCAGTAGGACATCATGGCAGGTTTACTTCAACAAGATGACCATGCCAAAGAGAAGTCTTGGAGAGGAAAGACACGCTATAGCGGAAGTTCTAATCCAAGAAGAAAGTGACAAGAAGAAGTTCAGCAGCTATAGGAGAGAAGATAAGATAAGGACAAAAAGACTTTGTCAAAATAGGAATTTTAGTCTTAGGTGGAATTTAAGAAAGACAAAGATTCCTAGCAGGATTAGGAAATAATGGGATAAGGTTTATCTTGATAATGTTTAGTTGACTTAGAAAAGCTTGTTGACTTAGGAAAACATATCCTAAGTGGATAAGGAACCTAAGTACTAGTTGAATTAGGATAAGGCTATCTTAGGACTATAAATACAGCCCATTATTTGTGAGGAGGGGATATGCTTCGAATTTTGTTATTTTCTCATTGAATAATCAAGAATCAAGGTTAGCATTCTTGCTTAATTTCTTGTTTATATTTTGGGTTATCTTTTAAGAGTTGTCTTGAGATAACTTGGGCTTAAGACAAGGTTAAGAGTTGTCTTCCTTGCTTCAAGAGCTTAGGTTGAAGTTAAGAGTTGTCTTCTTCAACCAAGGCAAGTTGTGATAAGTTTAAGAGTTGTATTGCCTATCCAACATATCCTTATATATATATATATATATATATATATATATATGTATATATATTTAACCCGAAGGACAGCTTAGGGGACGTAAATATAAGAAAAGAACTCAAGAATCAAATGGGACAACAAGTCAGGAAGGATTCTAGTAGTCAGGAAGGATGATCCTGAGGGCATGTTACGATTCCTCCCAGAAGTTCATCCTGCACACTGCAGAACGCACGCAACACCACTGCCGTGCCCGTGGTGATATTCATGCCGCTTTGTGAAGTTCCTCCTGCGCATTGCCAAATACACCTAATGCCTCTGCTGTGCTTGTAGGGACGTTCTGGCCGAATGCACATGCCTTTGTCACTCTTAGAAGTTTTTACCGTGCACTGCCAAACGCACCCGATGCCTCTACCGAGCCTGCGGGGATGACTTGATCACACCAGGAAGTTCATCCTGTAGACATCCGTACATGCCCGACTTAGCAACTGCGCCCATGGGGATGTTCCAGTTGCTCCTAGAACTTCATCCCGTCCACTTTTGAATGTGTCCAATGCTGCTACCGTGTCTGTAGGGATGTTCCAGTCCCTCCTGAAAGTTCATCCTGAGCACTACAGAACGCGCTTGACCCTTTTGCCTTGCCCGCAGGGTTGTTCCAGTCGCTCCCAAAAGTTTGTCCCATGCATTGCCAAATGCCCTGGATGCCTTTGTCGTCCTGCACGTGGCCCAACACACCCAATGCTGCTGCCGCGCCTGCAGTGATGTTCCAGTCACTCCTGGAAGTTTGTCCTATGCACTGCCGAATGCGCCCGACGCCTCTACCATGCCCGCGGGGATGTTCTGGTCACTCCTAGAAGTTCTTGCACTGCCCAATGCATCCGAAACCTCTGCCGCACTGACAGGGATGTTCCAGTTGCTGCTAAAAGTTTGTCCCATGTGCTGCCAAATGTGTCCAACACTGCTGCCATGCCTGCAGGGATGTTCTTGTCACTCTTATAAATTCTTCTCGCACACAGCCCAATGCACCTGAAGCCTTTGCCATGCCAACAGCGATGTTTCGGTCAGTACAACAAGTTTATCCTACACACTGCCAAATGTCTCCAATGCTGTTTCCGCACCTGGTGGGATGTTCTGGTCGCTCCTAGAACTTCGTCCCACCAAATGCCGATGCTGCACCCTCAAGGATGTTTTGGTCCCTTCCAAAAGTTTGTCCCATGCACTTCCCAATGAGTCGGAAGCCTCTTCCATGCTTGGGGGGATGTTCCGCCAACTCATGTCTCAATTTGATCATAGGTGTTTCCTTAGTGATGACAAAGGAGAAACCATCATGATCACTGTTCACACTCAAAGATAGGATACCCCTACATCAACCTTTACGCCAAAACTGCTCCAATGGGATCAAATCACTATCCCAAAAACTTGGAAAACACTCAAAACATACATGATCTCAAAGAAGTAGAAGAGACCAGTGATGGCCATATTCTACTTAGGTTCAATTCTTTTAGACAACCAAGACCTTTTGCATCAATAACAGATTTCCAAACTGTTAGACAATCTTTTTCAAACCCTTCTTCATCAAAACCATACAAGGTAGATGAAGTAGAAACTCAAAGTGTCATATGCTCAAAGTTCTGTCAATTACTCAAATCCTGTAGCTGAACCAGTTACACAAGTGTCAGCCCCAGGTTCTCCAACCCTTTCTAACTTTCAATCTGTCAATATGATTATCCGAGAGGATTTTCAGATTGACAAAGACTTTCTACATCAAGATTTCAAAGCTCCCATTAACCAAGTCAAGGTTAAATGGTTCTTTGAAAATTTCTCTATTCTAAAACATGATCAAATTAGGGAAATTTGGTATGAGGAAATAAATAGACTCAAAGTCAATATCCCTTTCTTTACATGGTTCAAAATGTATCTTGCCAATAACAAGATTCATTACCCTTTTGCAGCAATTCAGTTCAATCTAGTCAAACTAGTAAATGGGAGACAAAATCCCATGGTCCTGTCCAATCGGTTCATCCATCGTTGGAATCAATCAATCTCAAATTAGGAGAAACAACCATTCCAGCTTCTCCTTTCAAAATTGTTGATAATAGATCAAATTCTGAGTCATTAACCTTAGGTGATGTCAAAAAGGTTTATGAGCAGAATAATTTCTAGAGTCAAATCCTCCATACGGTAGCCAATCAAGTCAGCCATATAGAAGATAAATTAGACAACCTGCAGCCCAAGCGGCAAGCCCAATTTCCCTCAAATATATCTCCACCTTTGTTCAAACCTTACAATCTACCTTCAACATCCAAAGAACATCTTACTTTTAGGAAAGTGGAACTTTTGGAAATGGAGCAATCAACAATTAGCCCAACTTCCAAGTTCATCCAAGCCCAATATCAATACAATAGATGAAAGCCAAGCCCAAGCCCATTCTAGTGACGTGAACCCATCCAGCTTAACAAGGTCCAATGTCAATCTAGTCCTAAATTCAGGATTGATTCAACTAGGAATTACTATCCTAGACCAACTCCACTAGACATTCAATATGAAGAATGCTCAAAATTCATAAGTACTCAATACACAAGAGAAGCCATTTATTGATGGAACATTGATGGTAGATTGAGTATGAGGTTATGAATTTACTTCAAGAAATAGGAATGGCCTCTTTAGCCTACAAAGCACTCAAACATTCTGATCATACTACAGCAAGATATATTGTTGCAGGTTTTACAAGTTCCTTACGCTATTGGTGGGACAATAGTTTAAGTAATCTGGATTAGGAGGATATTCTCAACCATGTAGAAAAATACCAAACTGGAAGGTGATCAAGGTTTCATGGAAGAACATGAGAAGCAAAATGCAGTAGAAGTGTTAGTCCATACCATAGGAATGCACTTCATCGGTAACCCTCAAGAAGAACTTCAAAGCTCAAAAATAGTTTTGACCAATCTTAGGTGTCCAACCTTAGGAGACTTCCGTTGGTACAAAGATGTGTTTGTTACACATATCTTCCAATGACAAGATTGTAATGCTTCTTTCTAGAAAGAAAGATTTATTGCAGGATTGCCCAAATTCTTTAGTGACAGAATTCTCAAAAGTTTAGTTGAATTCAATAGAGGTGCTTCAATCCCATGGAATTCAATAACTTATGGTCAACTCTTTGCATTTGTCAAAAAAGAAGGTTTAGCCCTCTGTCAAAGAATAAAAGGAAAAACAAAAAATTGATAGGTTTTCTTTCAATCAAGTTGTGGGAAATTTCTGTGCCCAATATGGACATGACAACATCCAGGCTCCATCCTGTAGAAAGAAATTTAGGCCCAAACAAATTTCTTACTACACCAAGCCAAGGAAACAAAAGGCCCAAAATCAGGATCAATACTATTCAAGGCCTAAGAAGCATAGGAAAACTGTATAAGCCCAAAAACAAGGATATTGTTTGTTGGACTTGTACGAAGCCAGGCCACACCTCAACCAATTATAGGACCAAATCCAAGATCAATGGAATCTTTAAGGACCAAGAGGACCTTAGATCCAAATTTACTCAACTTCTTCTTAGTGAAGAATCTAGTGACCAATCATCTGAGTCTTCAGATGAACTCATTCAACAAATAGATCAAACTACTAGTGATAGTGGGTCAGCTCAAAGTTGCGATTGTTCAGAGAACATTTGTAACTATCCACATCTTAACATGATTAGTAGAAACAAAGTTGATAAATAGTTTCTACTTGATATCATTGACAAAATAGATGACCTAGAGCTCAAAAGAAAATATTTGCTCGACCTTAGGGAAATCATTACCCGTGAACAACAGGCTAGTACTCTTGAGCCTTTTAATCTCAACAAAATCTTTGAGAAATACCCTACTCAAAATCTGTTCAAACAGGTGATCATGGGAGAACTTCAAGAAGAAGTTAAACTCCTAAAAGCCCAAATCAAAGACTTGAAAAAACAAGTCAATGATCAACAACTTCAACAGCTTCAAACCAATGTTAGGATAGAGTTATTGGAAAACTCTAGAAATATTGTTCAAACTGCAAATCAGCAAGCTAAAAGCAGTAATAGTCAACCATCCCAACCTTTACCCTTACCGGATCAACCATTAGATGATGATGGTTTTATCCATTTGATCAATAGGATTAATTTCCAAAAATGGTATGTCAATATTTCCTTACACATAGGAAATAGTTTCTCTATTAACACCACTGCATTAGTTGATTTTGGTGCAGATCAAAACTGTATTCGGGAAAGAATAATTCCTACCCAATACTATGAGAAAACCTATGAATGTCTCAATAGTGCCAATGGTTCAAACCTAAATGTTAGGTACAAACTCTCCAATACTCAAGTCTGTAATCAAAACTATTGCTTCTATAATAGTTTTATTTTGGTCAAAAATCTTTCTCAAAATATCATTTTAGGGACCCCATTCCTAACTCAAATTTATCCATTCCAAGTAGATGACAAAGGAATCCACACTAAGGTACTGGGTACCAAAGTGTCTTTCAACTTTTTGTCTACCATCAGTCAAAAAGAAGTTCACATGCTCTAACAAAACTCAATAACCCAATAGATCAACCTTATCTGACATAAGGAATCGCATGTACAGGCTTTACAAAAAGAGCTCAATCATACTAAAGTAGAAAGCCAGCTAGGGAATCCACTCATTCATACAAGGATTCACGAGCTTCAATCACTTTTTCAAAAAGAAATATGCTCGGACCTACCCAATGCTTTTTGGGAAAGAAAAAAACATATAGTCCAACTCCCTTATGAAAAGGATTTTCATGAGAGAGACATTCCAACCAAAGCAAGACCCATTCAAATGAATCATGACCTCCTTGAACATTGCAAAAAGGAGATCAATGATTTATTATCAAAAAATCTCATCCATCCAAGTCACCTTGGAGTTGCTCAGCCTTTTATGTCAACAAAAACTCAGAAATAGAGCAGTGGTGTCCCTGCACCTAGTCATCAATTACAAACCCCTCAACAAAGTGCTTCAATGGATTAGGTATCCTATTCCAAACAAAAGAAACTTGCTCAATAGATTATATGATTCCGTCATATTTTCTAAATTTGATATGAAATTAGGATTTTGGCAAATCCAAATTAATGCACAAGACTGGTATGAAACAGATTTTGTTGTACCCTTTGGACATTACGAATGGAATGTAATGCCCTTTGGACTCAAAAATGCTCCATCTGAATTTCAAAATATTATGAATGATATTCTTAACCCATATTCTCAATTTTCAATAGTTTACATAGATGATGTCTCATCTTTTCAAAATCTGATCAACATTTCAAACATTTACGAATTTTCTTTAGAGTAATCAAACAAAATGGTTTAGTAGTGTCTGCTACTAAGATGAAATTATTTCAAACCAAGGTTAGGTTTCTAGGTCATGAAATCTACAAAGGTATGGTTCAACCCATAAATAGATCAATAGAATTTGCTTCAAAATTTCCAGATGAGATCAAGGATAGAACCCAGTTACAGAGATTTTTAGGGTCTCTTAATTATGTAGCTGATTTCTTTCCAAATCTTAGGACTGTCTGTCAACCACTGTTCAATAGACTTAGGAAAAATCCACCTGCATGGTCTGATCAACATACCTATGTAGTCAAGATGATCAAAGATAAAGTCAAAATTATCCTTTGCTTGGCCCTGCCTAACCCTAGTGCTAGTCTGATCTAGAGACAGATGCCTCAGAGATAGGATATGGTGGGATACTTAAACAGAGATTAGATGGCTCAACCAAAGAATCAATAGTCAAATATCATTTAGGTATTTGGCTCGGTGCTCAAAAAAACTATTTAACTATAAAAAAGAGAAATTTTATCAATTGTTTTATGGATCATGAAATTTCAAGATGATTTGTTCAACAAAACTTTTCTTTTACGAATTGATTGCAAGTTTGCAAAAGAAGTTTTGAAAAAGATGTCAAGAATCTTGTGTCAAAATAAATTTTTATCATATGGCAAGCAATTTTATCAAATTTTGATTTTCTTAATCGCCTATATAAAGGGAGAGGAGAATTCCTTACCAGACTATCTTACAAGAGAATTCTTACAAGGGAAGCAAGAGTGATCAAACACTTCAAAACACTGAGTGACTAAAATTAGTCTTACCCTTTTCTTCTACTCAACCTCTTTCAAAACCTTCTCTTTTAAATACCCAACATGATCCACAAAACCTTTGAAAACCTCCTGTTTTCCCAAACTCATGCGCCTTCTCCCCCTTTCTTGAAAGGGAAGCTGCTCCTAGTCATATTTGTCCTCATTCCCTTGGTGACGCATGATTTCTGATTGAAGCCTTCTAGACGTTAGTGGTAGGTGGTTGTTCTTGCCCTACTTGGTTTGGACTTATTTTTCGACCACTCGGGGTTTATCACATTTTAATTATTCAAGAGAATAAATGATAGATGATAGTTGGTGTTTGATATCACCTACCTGGTCATTGATTGCATGCTGGTTCCTCTCCAAGGCAAGGATTCTTCCATGGTTGGTGACTGAGAAGTCTTCCCCGGTCTGTTCTTGTGGTGCAGGTGAATGTTGCCATAGATGACATGGTAACTGTGATGCCTTTCAATTGAATGGTGTCCGTGCTGATCTCTTAACAAAAGCACCAATTTGTTGGGGTCTTGATTTCTTGTCCTAACTTTTTTACACTTTAGGGGTTAGCACGACTTCTAAAAACCTCTCCTAACTTGCTATCCCGTTTGATCCTTAAGTTCTTTTCTTTGATTCTTGTCTCTTAAGTTGTCCTTTGGAATAGATTAATCATAAAAGATATGTTGGATAGGCAAGACAACTCTTAAACCTATCTTAACTTGCCTTGGTTGAAAGAAGACAATTCTTGACTTCAACCTAAGCTCTTAAACAAGGAAGACAACTCTTCACCTTGACCTAAGCTCAAGTTATCTCAAGACAACTCTTAAAAGATAATCAAAATATAAACAAGAATAGAAGTAAGAATGCTAATCTTGAATCTTGATTAATAAATGAAAATATACAAATTCGAAGCATATATTCTTGCTAACAAATAATGGGCTGCATTTATAGTATTGGATAGCCTTTTCCTAATTTAACTAGTACTAAGACAAGTTTAACAAATAATGTTATCTGAAATATAAACAAGAATAGAAGCAAGAATGCTAATCTTGAATCTTGATTAATAAATGAAAATATACAAATTCGAAGCATATGTTCTTGCTAACAAATAATGGGCTGCATTTATAGTATTGGATAGCCTTTTCCTAATTTAACTAGTACTAAGACAAGTTTAACAAATAATGTTATCCACTTAGGATAAGTTTTCCTAAGTCAACAAGGTTTCCTTAGATAACTAGAATCTTGTCAAGATAAATCTGATCCAAATGTTTCCTAATTCTATTAGGATTTTTGGTCTTCGTGATTGACTAATCCTATTTTGACTAAACCTCTTCATCCTTATTTCATTTTATCTCCTACAGCTGCTGGTCTTTATCTTGCTGTTTTCCTTCTAAGATTAGGACTTCCATATGGCGTGTTCTTCTGTCCCAATACTTCTCCTTGATGTGAACAACTTGTTGAAGCTAAACCCTTCTTGATGTCTTGCTACTGCTGGAGTTCCTCATGCTGTACACATCCTTCTCCTGCTTGAATTGCACATGTGCGTATCCTGCTGATGCTGGAGTCCTTCTTGTGTTGCTGCCGAGCGTGCCTAACGCTGCTACCGCACCCACGGGGATGTTCCGGTCACCCCAGAAGTTCATCCCAACACTACCTCATATGCTACTGCTCCAATTCACTCAACTACCTAATATGGTCCAAAGTACTTCCTAGCCAGCTTCGCCATAGTTGGCTTTCCAGCCTTGATTTTTCTCCTAGGGTGGATCTTAAGATAGACATAGTCACCTACCTCAAATTCCACTTCTTTTCTCTCTTTAACAGCTTGTCTCTTCATACAGTCCCTTGCTTTTTCAAGCTCTTGCTTAAGTTGCTTCAAGACCTCATCTTTTGATTGAAGTGTGACATCTACTTCATGAATGCAGCTGTTCCCCATTCATCGGGGGTATTCTTCCGTATATGGCTTGGTATGGTGTCATCTTAATTGCCGCATGATAGGTAGTATTATACCATAGTTCTGCCCATGGTATGTACTCCTCCCAATGGTTTTGCTGGTCATGGCAAAAGCATCTTAAATACTGCTCTAAAGTTTGATTGGTTACCTCACTTTGTCCATCTGTTTGTGGGTGAAAGGCAGATGACAAGACTAAGTTGCTGCGAAGCTGTGTGAAAAGCTCCTTCCAGAATTTCCTCGTAAAGACAGTGTTTCTATCTAACAGCATTGTCCATGGTATGCCATGAAGTCTTACCATGTTCTTGATGAACTCTTGGATTACTTCTTTTGTTGTGTAGGGTTGAATTACAAATAGAATAATTAGCAAATAAATTAATATAGTATTTAGTAGAAATATAAATTACATATAAAATACATCTTCATGCATAGAGGCTTTGTACAAAATTCAATTTTGTTGTGGATACCGACGTAAGTCAGGAGTCCATTAAGTCCTCTAACATAATTGTTTCATGCATAAGTAGACAAAGTAGTCATTTTAGAAAAGTTTAATACTAACCAATTAATTATTTTTTGTGCAGCAATGGCAGGCCCATCCCAAAGTCCCAATGCCTTTTTCTATGGCCCATTTGCTTTGTCAACCTTTCCTTCTGGTACAAATCTCTCTTTTAAAGTGTGCACTCTTGCTGAGTCTGTTTACTACGATTAATATCACCGTGTAACCCTTGCTATTGGGCATTCCCATGATGAAGTCCATTGTCAAGTCTTCCCAAACCTATCCTGGTACTGGCAAAGGCTGTAACAACCTCTTTGTTTTGCCGCCTTCTGGTTTGGTGCCCTGACAAACATCACATTTTCGGATTCGCTTTTTGATCTCAGCTTTAAGTCCTTCCCACCAAAAGAATAACTTAATCCGCATGTAAGTACGGAACCATCCTGAATGTCCTCCTTCCCGTGAGTTGTGGAAGTGATTCAAGATCTTCCCTCTTAGTCCTGGTATGTTTGGTACATACACCTGCTGGTTGTGCCAAATATATCGTTCTTAAGGGTGAATTTACTAACCTTAGGGTCGAAATTCTTGATCTTCTCTATGAGCTCTTGGCTTTGAGGGTCAATTTCTATTGCCTCCTTGATTTTCGTCCATACATTCCACTCCGCTCCGCTAATGGCAGTGAGGCATGCGTCATTAGGCTCACATGCTGTCCACAATGCTTGACCTCCATTGCTTCTGGACAATGTGTCTGCCACTTTGTTTTCCTTGCCAGGCTTTGTAGATTATTTCATACTCATAACCTAGCAACTTGACAAGGAACTTTTGCTACTCTGGGGTGGTAATTTTCTGCTCCATGAGGCTTCTCAAGGGTTGTTGATCTGTAATGATCAGGAATTTCCTCCCAAGAAGGTAAGGTCACCATACCTTGACTGCATGGATGATGGCCAACATCTCCTTGGCATATACTGACCATTCCTTCTTCATGGGCCCTAAGACTCTACTCATGTATGCAATAGGTCTTTCGGCTTGACTCAGGACAGCACCTATTCCATCTTGACATGTGTCAGTGTGAAGCTCGAAGGTTTGGTTGAAGTCGGGCAGTGCTAACACTGGGGTCTCACACATAGCTTGCTTCAACAACTTGAATGCATCTTCACTCTTATCTGTCCATAGGAATCCTCCTTCTTCAGCAAATCCATTAATGGTTTTGCTATGGCACCTTATTTGCGAAAAAATCGGTGCTAGTAGCTTATTAAACCTAGAAATCCTCTAAGTTCTGTGACATTCTTAGGAGTTGGCCATGTTTGCATGGCTCCTATTTTTGTTGGTCTACCTTTCACTCCTTCTTCGATATGATGTGACCGAGGTATTCAAGCTCCTCTTGGTGATACTTATGATTCCGGAATGTCTTAAACCGTAGTCTCCGGCTTTTATGGCCTTCGCCACGCGGCTGTGGGCCCCGCTGCACTGTTGGCAGCGCATCGGGATCGGGGAACGACGTCAGACGGACAGAGAGTTGTGTCGATGGAAGATGAATTGAGTTGCTTTCATTAAACTCGTTGTGAAGTATCTTTCTTGGAACTTGATCTAGCACTTTTGCTAAGTCGGTTTAGGCTGAGGCGGATATGGCAGGGAACGTGATGAGGGCATT
>BNST01002862.1:0-38658 GCA_019650275.1 Xylocarpus granatum
GATAAGGTTCTAGTTATCTTAGAAAACCTTGTTGACTTAGGAAAACTTGTCTTAAGTGGATAAGGAACTTAAGTACTAGTTAAATTAGGATAAGGCTGTCCAATACTATAAATATAACCCATTATTTGTTGGAATGGGGTTATGCTACGAATTTTGTAAGTTTTATTCATTAATCAAGAATCAAGCTTTAGCATTCTTGCTTATATTCTTGTTTATATTTTGGTTATCTTTTAAGAGTTGTCTTGAGATAACTTGGGCTTAAGACAAGGTGAAGAGTTGTCTTCCTTGCTTAAGAGCTTAGGTTGAAGTCAAGAGTTGTCTTCTTCAACCAAGGCAAGTTGTGATAGGTTTAAGAGTTGTCTTGGCTATCTAACATATTCTTTTATCATTAATCTATCCTAAAGGACAGCTTAGGGGACATAAATCTAAGAAAAGAACTCAAGAATCAAATGGGACAGCAAGTTAGGAAAGGTTTTAGAAGTCGTGCTAACCCCTAAGGTGTAGAAAAGTTGGGGACAAGAAATCGGGACCCCAACAAATTGGTGCTTTCGTTGAGAGATAGCACGATCACCAACAAATTGGTGATTTTGTTGAGAGGTCAGTACAATCACCATCCAGTTAAGAGGACAGCAAGGTCACCATGTCATCAAGGCAGCATTCACCCTCACCACAACAGCGAACTAACGAGGGCTTTAGGCGAATTCTGACCTTAGAGAGGAATCGACGCTTACTCAATGATTAGGTAAGTGATATAAAACAGCAGCTATCATCCATCATCCATTCCCTAGAGCAGTTGAAGAGGGATACACCCCAAGTGGTAGAAAGACAAAGCCAAACCGAGCAAACAAGAAGCTGCATACTGCCACACAACCTAGAAGGCTGCATTCGGAGATCTCACGCACCATGAGCAGGAGAAAGATTCTGACCATGAGCAACTTCCCTCTCAAGAAAGGGGGAGAGTGCACATGAGTCTAGGGAGCAGAAGGGAGATGTCATCGAATTTGCACCAGCCCCATGACCCCTATGATGAGTACAGCAACAATGAGGTTTTGGATCGAAGGTCAGCAGTGTGGCAGCCAAGGAGAATGCGGAGTCATCATGAGGCAGAACTTTGGCGGACAACTAGGAGAAAGGAATGGCAGCACTACGACAGCCCTAGCCACTACACCAGACCTAAGGTAAAAATCAAATTCCCAACCTTTGAGAAAGAGGATCCAACAGAATGGATCTCCAAGGCTTAGTTCTATTTTGAGAAACAAGGTGTTGAAAGGGGTGAAAGGGTTGATTTTGCATCCTATCACTTGTGTGGGAGGGCCAATCAATGGTAGCATTGGCTTAAGGCCACCTATGGCAGAGAAGGTAGAAGGATTGGCTGGACAAGGTTCACACAAGAATTGATGGACAGATTCGTCCCATCCAACATCATAAATATTTGCTCCGAGTTTGATGGGAACCAAGTCTTTCCTTCATCAAATCTGAAGAGTTCTGCACCAGTTCAGAACTTGGAATACTCATCTCTGCCTCCTGAGATGCCAATCTGGAGAACAAGTGAAGACGTTTCATCACCAGTAATTTCAGTTGATGACAGTGGAGGAAACAAATTGCACACAGAAGATGTGTATGCATGTCCAAGTGATGGTAACGCTAAGGACACAAGCGTTCCAGGACCTGACTTTGGTATGTCTGAATGCCAAGTTAAAGGTGCAGATGTCTTGTGATAAGTTGAACAATGCATCTGCCAAACATCCTGATTCATCTGTTCATGTTCATGCTGCTATTTCTACATCTCTACCATATCAGTTGCAGAACAATGACTTAAGAGCTCCAATAGTTTCCACTAGACTGCCGTCTACATCTTCATTAGAACTGACCAGGATGGAGAGATAGCAAATTGAATTGGATGCAGGATTAAATAGGTCTTCAAATGGATTGCAAGAACATTCCAATGCTTCTACAAATTATCCACCAGAAAATACTCCAACAAGGACTATGCAGGACCAATCTGCCTTGTTGGCTAAACCTGGATTAGAAGACAAAGTTCCTAATCATATTCCTGTCCAGATTGAAGGACTTGCTGATCTTTCACGGACAGCTTCACAAGCTGCAAGAGATCAGACCTTTAGACCATTCATTGTTCAAACTGCAGCGGAAAATATGCATAGCATGCAGCAAGTTTTGCAAGGCACAAATATTGATCAAAATGCCATCATCTGCACCTATTTTAGACCCTCAATTCCCTGGACAGAATGAGGATTATTTGGGTTGCAGCTTGAACACTAAAGATCCAGACATTCCATGCAACAGGTCAGGTGTTCTAGACAGCAACCCCTATTGCCAGCACAAATGCCCAAAGTCGCATGGATAGCGAGGAGGAAGCCAAGGCAGTACACTCCCTGGATCATGCGGAAGAAGGCAAAATCAACTTGCATGCAGTAGGGGCAACCACCAAGCCTACTGCAATTAGGTTGTTCGCAGCCATAAACAACAAGAATGTGTTGATGATAGTGGAGCCACCCATAACTTTCATCAACACAAAACTGGTCAAAACACTCCAGCTATGTTCAAAAAGGATTGCACCCTTTGAGGTAAGAGTGGCAAGCGGACAAAAGCTCAAGTGCGCGCAAGTTATCAAGGCAGTAGCAATGCAGATTCAAGGAGTCAAGATAGAGGCAGAACTGCATGTGTTAGCCTTGGCAGGCCTTGATGTGGTTTTAGGCAATGCTTGGCTTAACACCATAGGCAAGATAATGTTTGACTACAAATCCATGAACATGCACTTCCAATGGAACAGAAAAAACTGCAAGTGGAAGGTATCCACTACTAATGCAGCACATCACTGTGAGGTAAGTGCCCTTGAACAACTATATAGAAAAAAGGGCACAATGTTTTGTGGTTCTCTTGGCCACAAAGGAGGAAAACACAGCTAAACATCATGAAGAGCAGAACACGCACAAGACATACCGTCAATAGTAAGGGACCTTCTGGAGCAGTTCAAAGAACTCTTAGGAGAGCCACAAGGGCTACCACCCTTAAGACATTACGACCATGCCATCCCATTAATTGACTAAACCAAGGCGATTAATGCAGCACCTTATCAGTATGCACACTTCCAAAAGAACGAGATCGAAAGACAAGTGGAAGAGATGCTACAGCAAGGTATTATCCAACCTAGCACCTCCCCTTTTTCTTCTCCCATTCTACTTGTTAGAAAGAAAGATGGAACTTAGAGGTTTTACACCGATTACCGGGCACTCAACCAAGCTGAACTGTCAAGGATCATTTTCCCGATCCCAACAATCGATGATATGCTGGACAAGTTACATGGAGCAAAGTTGTTTACCAAGCTGGATCTCAAGGCCGAAATATCATCAAATATGCATGAAAGAAGAGGGCATGCAGAAGACAACATTTCAGACTCATAGTGGACACTACGAGTACCTAGTCATGCCTTTTGGACTATGCAATGCACCCTCCACCTTTCAAGCAGCCATGAACGACATCTTCAAACCCTTATTTGTGTAAGTTTGTATTTAGTTTTTCTTTGATGACATTTTGGTCTATTCTAGGAACCATGATGATCACATAGAACACTTAGCAAAAGTGCTAGAGGTGTTAAGAAGAAATTGCTTTCGTTATCAAGCCATCCAAGTGCACGTTCATGCAAGAGGAGCTTGAATACCTCGGTCACATCATATCCGAAGATGGAGTGAAGGTAGACCAATGGAAAATAGGAGCCATGCAAACATGGCCAACTCCTAAGAATGTCATAGAACTTAGAGGATTTCTAGGCTTAACAGGCTACTACCGCTGATTTGTTCACAAATACGGCGCCATAGCAAAACCATTAACGGATTTGCTGAAGAAGGACGGATTCCTATGGACAGAGAAGAGTGAAGATGCATTCAAGTTGTTGAAGCAAGCTATGTGTGAGACCCCGGTGTTAGCACTGCCTCGACTTCAACCAAACCTTCGAGCTTCACACTGACGCATGTCAAGATGGAATAGGTGTTGTCCTGAGTCAAGCTGGAAGACCTATTGCATACATGAGCAGAGTCTTAGGGCCCTATAAAGAAGGAATGGTCAGTATAATGCCAAGGAGATGTTGGCCATCATCCATGCAGTCAAGGTATGGTGACCTTACCTTCTTGGGAGGAAATTCCTGATCATTACGGATCAATAACCCTTGAGAAGCCTCATGGAGCAGAAAATTCTTGCACCGAAGCAGCAAAAGTACCTTGTCTGGTTGTTGGGATACAAGTATGAAATAAGCTACAAACTAGGCAAGGAAAACAACGTTGTAGAGGCATTGTCCAGAAGCAATGGAGGTCAAGCATTGTGGACAGCATGTGAGCCTAATAACGCATGCCTCACTGCCATTAGTGGAGCAGAGTGGAATGTATTGACAGAAATGAAAGAGGAAATAAGGATTGATCTTCAAAGCTAAGAGCTCACTGAGAGGATCAAGAATTTTGACCCTAAGGACATTTAGGATGGTTCTGCACTTACATATGGATCAAGATATTCTTTTGGTCAAAAAGATTCAAGGCAAAAGTCAAGAAGAAAGACAGCAATTGTGACATTTTCCCATAGATAAAACCAAAAGATGGCGAGACCAAAGGATCGTTACAAACTTTGCCATGATCCGTACAAGTTTAGGAAAACTATAATGACATCCAGTAGCAGTTTTCCAACTTTCACCTTGAGGAAAAGGTGAGTCTTCTAAAAAGGGGGATTGTTGAGAACCCAAGTATGCAGGAAAGGCAATGGGCAGAAAATAGGTGGCAAAGGAGAGCATGGGCCAGAAAATGTGCACAACAAGCATGGCAACAGCAAGTATGCAGCCCAGCAGTGAGGCCCTGGCCAGTATTTGACTTAATCCTAATTAATGAAGGACATTCACACCAACAGGAGTTCTAGCAGAAAAAGGATATTTGCATCGAGAAGAACTCAAGTAGCAGCAAGATGTCATGAAGGATTTAGCTTCAACAAGTTGTCCACGTCAAGGAGAAGTCTTGGGACAGAAGGGACACGCCATATGGAAGTCCTAGTCTTAAAAGGAAACAGCAAGATAAAGATCAGCAGCTGCAGGAGATAAGATAAGCTAAGGATAAAGAAGTTTAGTCAAAATAGGATTAGTCAATCAAGAAGACCAAGAATCCTAGTAGAATTAGGAAACATTTCGATAAGGTCTATCTTGATAAGGTTTAGTTATCTTAGAAAACCTTATGAATTAGGAAAACTTGTCCTCAGTGGATAAGGAACTTAAGTACTAGTTAAATTAGGATAAGGCTGTCTAATACTATAAATACAACCCATTATTTGTTGACGTGGGGATATGCTCCGAATTTGTAAGTTTTTATTCATTAATCAAGAATCAAGCTTTAGAATTCTTGCTTATATTCTTGTTTATATTTCGGTTATCTTTTAAGAGTTGTCTTGAGATAACTTGGGCTTAAGACAAGGTGAAAGAGTTGTCTTCCTTGCTTAAGAGCTTAGGTTGAAGTCAAGAATTGTCTTCTTCAACCGAAGCAAGTTCTGATAGGTTTAAGAATTGTCTTGCCTATCCAATATATCCTTTTATCATTAGTCTATCCCAAAGAACAGCTTAGGGGACGTAAATCTAAGAAAGGAACTCAAGAATCAAATTGGACAGCAAGTTAGGAGAGGTTTTAGAAGTTGTGCTAACAATTAAGGTGTAGAAGAGTTAGGACAAGAAATTGGGACCCTAACACGAACACGCCTGATACTGCTATCGTGCTCATGGGAATGTTCTAGTCAGTCTCGAAAGTTCATCCCGTGAACTATCGAATGCACCTGTCACTCCCAAGAATGTTTCCGGTCATTCCCAAAAGTTTGTCCCAAGCACTTCCCTACGCACCCGAAGCCTTTATCGCACCAGCGAGGATGTTTCAGTCACTCCTAGAAGTTCATCCGATACATTGCCAAATGTGTCTGACACTGCTGCCATGCCGGCGCACTGAAGAATGCACCTGACACCTCTGCCACACTTGCGAGGATGTTCCAGTGCTGTGGCTATGGGGATATTCCGGTCGCTCCCAGAAGTTCATCCCTACAGATCAGTAGAGGCGTCGGATGCGTTTGGCAGTGCTTGGGATGAACATCAGGGAGTGATGGCAACATTCCCGCAGGCGCGGCAGAAGCATTGGGCGTGTTCAGTAGTGTACTGGACGAGCTTCCATGAGTGACCAAAACATTCCCGTGGGTGTGGCAGCCGCGTCGGACACATTTGGCAGTGTGGGATGAACTTCTGGGAACCTTGTCAAGCCTAGTCTTCTTGCTTCTTGGCCATAGGTGGCCTTAAGCCAACGCCACCATTGGTTGGCTGTCCTACATAGGTCATAGGATGCAAAATCAACCGTTTCACCTCGCTCAATACCTTGTTTCTCAAAATAAAATTCAGCCTTCGAGGTCCATTCAGTTGGATCTCCCTTCTCAAAGGTAGGGAACTCAATTTTTACCTTAGGTTGTGTATAATGGCTTGGGCTGTTGTAGTGCCAATCCTCCCTTCTTGTAGTGCGCCATAGTTCTGCCCCAGGGTGATTTCGTACCCTTCTTGGTTGCCATGATGTAGTCCTTCTGTCCAGCACCTCCTCATCATCGCTATAATCATTGTAGCGATCATGGGGCAGGTGTTCATTTGGTGAAGCCTCCCTCTTGCTTCCCAAACTCATGCACCTTTTCCCCATTTCTTGAGAGGAAAGTTGTTCCTAGTTAGATTTGTCCTCATGCATTTGGTGTCGTGTGACTTCTGATTGCAGCCTCCTAGATGTTTGTGGTAGGTGCCTGTTTCTGCTCTGCTTAGTTTGGACTTGTTTTTTGGCCACTCGGGGTGTGTCTCTTTTTAATTATTCAAGAGAATGAATGATAGATGATGGTTGGTGTTTGATATCACCTACCTAGTCATTGATCGCATTCTGGTTCCTCTTCAAGGCAAGGATTCTTCTGCAGTTGGTAGCTAAGAAGTCTTCTCCAGTCTATTCCTGTCGTGTGGGTGAATGCTGCCTAGAGGTCATGGTAACCTTGATGCCTTGCAATTGATCGGTGTCTGTGGTGATATCTCAACTAGAGTACTAATCTGTTGGGGTGATTGTGTGCTGATCTCCCAACGAGAGCACCAATTTATTGGGGTCTCAATTTTTTCCCCAACTTTTCTTTACCTTAGGGGTCAGCACGCCTACTAAAAACCTTTCTAACTTGCTGTCCCGTTTGATTCCAGAGTTATTTTCTTAGATTTATGTCCCCTAAGCTATCCTTCAGGATTAACTAATATATAAAGTATATGT
Organism: Xylocarpus granatum; assembly: GCA_019650275.1. NCBI lineage: Eukaryota > Viridiplantae > Streptophyta > Magnoliopsida > Sapindales > Meliaceae > Xylocarpus > Xylocarpus granatum. Next base: position 7,305 of record BNST01002862.1, read on the forward strand.
TGGATAGGCAAGATAACTCTTAAACCTATCACAACTTGCCTTGGTTGAAGAAGACAACTCTTAACTTCAACCTAAGTATCCACTTAGGATATGTTTTCCTAAGTAAACAAGCTTTTCTAAGTCAACTAAAACATTATCAAGATAGACCTTATCCCATTGTTTCCTAATCCTACTAGGATTCTTGGTCTTTCTTGAATTCCTACTTAGACTAGAATTCCTACTTTGACTAAGTCTTTCTGTCCTTATCTCATCTCCTCTCCTCACAGCTGCTGAACTTCTTTTTGTCATTTCCTTCTTGGATTAGAACTTCCATATGGCATGTCCTTCCATTCCAAGATTCCTCCTTGACGTGAACATCTTGCTGAAGCTAAACCTGCCATGACATCTTGCTGTTACTGAAGTTCTTCATGCTGTCAATCTCCTTCTCCTGCTCGGATTGCTTCATGCTATCCTGCCAATGCTGATTTTCTTCTAGGCTTGGATTTGTGCAATCAATTAGGACTGCATTACAACCTGGCCGTGCTTCACTGCTTGGTGCCTAGGGGCCTGTTGGGTGGACATTCTGACCTGTTTCTGCCTCTCTTGCTGCCTGGCGCCTTGCGCGCTTTCGCTCACGCTCCCTTTGTCTCATAAGGTCCTCAACAATTTGGCTTTTTGTGAGATTAGCTTCTAGGAGTGACCGTAACATCTTCACGGGCGGAGCAGTGGCATCAGTTGCATTCGACAGAGTGCGAGAGGATCTTCCGTCAGTGGCGTCGGGCGTGTTCGGCAGTTTATGGGATGAACACTCGGATGCGATCAAAACATCCTCACTAGCGTGAAAGTGGCATCGGGCGTGTTTGGCAGTGTGTGGGATGAACTTCCAGGAGCAACCAGAGCATCCCCACAGGTAGAGCAGCGGTGTCGTGCGCGTTCGGCTATGTGTGGGTTGGGCAGTGCATGGAATGAACTTCCACAAGCAACTGGTACATCCCCGTGGGCATGGAAGAGGTGTCAGGCGCTTTTGGAAGTTCACCCCGCACACTGCAGAGCACGGACAACGCCATTGCCGCACCCGTGGGCATATTTCGGTCGCTCCTAGAAGTTCATACCAAGCACTGCAGAATGCATCCAACGCCTCTGCCGCGCCTGCGGGGATGTTACAGTCACTCCAGGAAGTTCGTCTTGTGCACTACCAAATATGCTCAGAGCCTCTACGGCACCCTTGGGGATGTTCCCATCGTTCCAGGAACTTTTTCTCATAGACTACTGAGCGTGCCCATGGGAGATGTTTCAGTTGCTCCCAGAAGTTCGTCCTTGCACTGCTGAATGAGTCTGACACCTCTTTTAGGCATGGGAGTGTTTCGATCACTCTGCGAAGTTCATCTTCTGCACAGCTGAACGCCCCCAACACCTCTGCTGCACTAGCAGGGATGTTACGGTCGCTCCAGGAAGTTCATCTTGTTCACTGGCCAATACGCCCAAAACCTCTGCTGCACATGCGGGTATGTTCTGGTCACTCACTGAAGTTCATCCCATGCACTGCTGAATGCGCCCTAAGCCACTGCTGCGCCCTGGTTGCTCCCCAAATTTAATCCCATACACTACCGTATGTGGCTGACGCCTCTGCCATGCCTACCAAGATATTCCAGTTGCTCGTGAAAGTTCGACCTATGCACTACTGAACTATTGGGGTCCCAATTTCTTTCCCCAACTTTTCTACACCTTAGGGGTCAGCACGCCTATTGGAATCCTTACTAACTTGCTGTCCCGTTTGATTCTTGAGTTCTTTTCTTATTTTATATCCCCTAAGCTGTCCTTTCGGGTTAACTAATATATATAAAGGATATGTTGGATAGGCAAGACAACTCTTAAACCTATCACAACTTGCCTTGGTTGAAGAAGACAACTCTTAACTTCAACCTTAGCTCTTAAGCAAGGAAGACAACTCTTAACCTTGTCTTAAGCCCAAGTTATCTCAAGACAACTCTTAAAAGATAACCAAAATATAAACAAGAATGTAAGCAAGAATGCTAACCTTGATTCTTGATTAATGAATGAGAAAATAACAAAATTCGTAGCTATATCTCCTCACAAATAATGGGCTGTATTTATAGTCCTAAGACAGCCTTATCCTAATTTAACTAGTACTTAGGTTCCTTATCCACTTAGGATATGTTTTCCTAAGTCAACAAGCTTTTCTAAGTCAAACTAAAACATTATCAAGATAGACCTTATCCCATTGTTTCCTAATCCTACTAGGATTCTTGGTCTTTCTTGAATTCCTACTTAGATTAGAATTCCTACCTTATGTTGTATTCTACAACTGCTGGACTTTTCTTTGCTTTTCCTTCTAGGACTAGGACTCTCAATGCATATCCTTCTGCCCTTAGAATTCTTCTTGACATGAATATCCTATTGCTATTGGAACTCATCATGCGTGTCCTGCTATTGATAGAACTCTTCTTGGTGTAGATGTCCTGCTGCTGCTGGAATTCTCCTTGGCATGGATGTCCTGCTGCTGCTGGAACTCTGCTTGGCATAGATGTCCTCCTATTGCTGCTGGAGTTCTTCTTGATGCGATTATCCTTCTTCTGCTGGAACTCCTGTTGGTGTGAATGTCCTTCATTGATTAGGATTAAGTCAAATACTGGCCAGGCCTCACTGCTAGGGCTGCATACTTGCTGTTGCCATGCTTATTGTGCACATTTTCTGGCCCATGCTCTCCTTTGCTGCCTCATTTTCTGCTCATTGCCTTTCCTGCATACTTAGATTCTCAACAGTCCCCTCTTTCTTGGAGACTCACCTTGTCCTCAAGGTGGAAGTTTGAAAACTGCTGCTGGATGTCATTATAGTGTTTCCAAGCTTGTACGGGTAATGGCAAAGGTTGTAGCAATCCCTTGGTCTTGCCATCTTCTGATTTTATCCATGGGCAAATGTGCAATTGTTGTTTTTCTACTTGCCTTCCACTATGAATCCTTCTGACCAAAAGAATAGCTTGATCCACATGTTAGTACGGAACCATCCTGAATGTCCTCCTTTTTCTGGAAGTTCATCTTGCACAATGCCGAACATGTTCAATGCTGCTTCTGTGCCCGCTGGAATGTTCCCCTTGCTCCCGGAAGTTTTACCTGTGTAATGCCAAACGTGTCTGACACCGCTTCCATGCCCATGGTGATGCTCTGGTGGCTCTCAGATATTCATCTCGCGCACTATTGAATGCATCCGACGCCTCTGCCATGCTAGAAGGGATGTTTTGTTTACCCTTAGAAGTTCTTCTGGTGCACTGCTGAGTGCGTCCGAAGCCTCTGCCAGCTCCGATCTCCAGTCACTCCTAGAAGTTCTTCCCGTGCACTGTCGAGTGCACCCAAAGCCTCTGCTGGGTCTGCTGGAATGTTCTGGTTGCTCCCGGAAGTTCATCCTGTGCACTACCAAACTTGCCTGAAGCCTCTACCATGCCTGCTGGGGTGTTTTCGTTGATCTCAAATGTTCATCCAGTGCACTGCCAAACGTGTCTGACACCGTTGGCATGTTCCAGCCACCCCAGGAAGTTTGTCCTGCACACTATCGAATGCCCCTAAAGCCTCTGTCACTCATGGAATCCTTCCTAACTTGCTATCCCGTTTGATTCTTGAGTTCTTTTCTTATATTTACGTCCCCTAAGCTGTCCTTCGGGTTAACTAATATATATAAGGATATGTTGGATAGGCAAGACAACTCTTAAACCTATCACAACTTGCCTTGGTTGAAGAAGACAACTCTTAACTTCAACCTTAGCTCTTAAGCAAGGAAGACAACTCTTAACCTTGTCTTAAGCCCAAGTTATCTCAAGACAACTCTTAAAAGATAACCAAAATATAAACAAGAATGTAAGCAAGAATGCTAACCTTGATTCTTGATTAATGAATGAGAAAATATACAAAATTCGTAGCATATCTCCTCCTCACAAATAATGGGCTGTATTTATAGTCCTAAGACAGCCTTATCCTAATTTAACTAGTACTTAGGTTCCTTATCCACTTAGGATATGTTTTCCTAAGTCAACAAGCTTTTCTAAGTCAACTAAAACATTATCAAGATAGACCTTATCCCATTTTTCCTAATCCTACTAGGATTCTTGGTCTTTCTTGAATTCCTACTTAGACTAGAATTCCTACCTTATCTTGTATTCTACAGCGCTGGACTTCCTCTTGGCTTATCCTTCTAGGACTAGGACTCTTGATGCAAATCCTTCTGCCCTTAGAATTCTTCTTGTTGTGACTATCCTATTGCTACTAGAATTCATCATGCTTGTCCTGCTGCTAATAGAACTCTTCTTGGCATAGATGTCCTGCTGCTGCTGGAATTCTCCTTGGCATGAATGTCCTGCTGCTACTGGAACTCTCCTTGACATGGATGTGTTGCTGCTGCTGGAGTTCTTCTTGATGTGATTGTCCTTCTCTGCTGGAACTCCTGTTGGTGTGAATGTCTATTGCCTCTTTGATTTCTGTCCATACATTCCACTCCGCTTCGCTAATGACACTGAGGCATGCATCATTAGGCTCACATGCTGTCCACAATGCTTGACCTCCATTGCTTCTGGACAATGCACCTGCCACTTTGTTTTCCTTGCCAGGCTTGTAGATTATTTCATATTCATGACCTAGTAACTTGACAAGGAACTTTTGCTGCTCTGGGGTGGTAATTTTCTGCTCCATGAGGCTTCTCAAGGGTTGTTGATCTGTAATGATCAGGAATTTCCAACCAAGAAGGTAAGGTCGCCATACCTTGACTGCATGGATGATGGCTAACATCTCCTTGGCGTATACTGACCATTCCTTCTTCATGGGCCCTAAGACTCACGCGCCCTACACCACTGCCGCACCTGCATGGGATGTTCCTGTTCCTCTCAGAAGTTTGTCCTGTACAGTGCTGAATGCACCTGACACCTTTGCTGCACCCGTGGGATTGTTCGGGTTTCTCCTGGAAGTTTGCCTAGAGTACTGTCGAACACGCCTGACATCTCTGCCGAGCCTATGGGGATGTTCCGGTCGCTCCTGGAAGTTAATCCTGCACACAGCAAATGCACCCCATGTCTTTGTTGCGCCCTTGGGGATGTTCTGTTCGCTCCTAAAAGTTTGTCCTGCACATTGTCCCAATGCACCCAAAGCCTTTGCCACGCCCACGGGGATGTTGCAGTTGCTCTTGGACATTTGTCCTGCGAACTGCTGCACGTGGCCGACACCGGTGCTGTGCCTACAGGGATGTTCTTGTCGCTTCGGGAAGTTTGTCCCATGCACTTTCCAATGTGCCAAAGCCTCTGCCCTTTTTTTGTATAGTCATCCAAGGGTACTTACCTTACAATGATGTGCCACATTGGTGTTGGATGGCTCCCATGTGCAGTCCCTTCCCTTCCATTTGAAGTGCATGGCCATGCATTCGTAGTCGAACATTATCTTGCCTATGGTTTTAAGCCAAGCATTGCCTAAAACCACATCAAGGCCTGCCAAGGCTAACACATGCAGTTCTGCCTCTATCTTGACTCCTTGAATCTGCATTGCTACTACCTTGATAACTTGCACGCACTTGAGCTTCTGTCTGCTTGCCACTCTTACCTCAAAGGGATGCAATCCTTTTTGGACATAGCTGGAGTGTTTTGATCAGTTTTGTGTTGATGGAATTATGGGTGGGTTCACTATCAATCAACACCAAAACATTCTTGTCATTTATGGTTGTGAACAACCTCATTGCGGTAGGCTTTGTGGTTGCCCCTACTGCATGCAAGTTGATTTTCGACTTCTTCCGCATGATCCGGGGAGTGTACTGCCTCGGCTTCCTCCTTGCTATCCATGCGACTTTGGGCGTTTGTGCTGGCAATGGGGTTGCTGTCCAGAACACCTGACCTATTGCATGGAATGTCTGGATCTTCAGTGTTCAAGCTGCAACCCAAATAATCCTCATTCTGTCCAGGGAATTGAGGGTCTAAAACAGGTGCAGATGATGGCGTTTGATCAATATTTGTGCCTTGCAAAACTTGCTGCATGCTATGCATATTTTCTGCTGCAGTTTGAACAATGAATGGTCTAAAGGTCTGATCTCTTGCAGCTTGTGAAGCTGTCCGTGAAAGATCAGCAAGTCCTTCAATCTGGACAGGAATATGATTAGGAACTTTTGTCTTCTGATCCAAGTTTAGCCAACAAGGCAGATTGGTCTTGCATAGTCCTTGTTGGAGTATTTTCTGGTGGATAATTTGTAGAAGCATTGGAATGTTCTTGCAATCCATTCGAAGACCTATTTAATCCTGCATCCAATTCAATTTGCTGTCTCTCCATCCTGGTCAGTTCTAATGAAGATGTAGATGGTAGTCCAGTGGAAACTATTGGAGCTCTTAAGTCATTGTTCTGCAACTGATATGGTAGAGATGTAGAAGTAGCAGCATGAACATGAACAGATGAATCAGGACGTTTGGCAGATGCATTGTTCAACTTATCACAAGACATCTGCACCTTTAACTTGGCATTCGGACATACCAAGTCAGGTCCTGGAACGCTTGTGTCCTTAGCGTTACCATCACTTGGATGTGCACACGCATCTTCTGAGTGCACTTTTTTTCCTCCCCTGTCACAAACTGAAATTGCTAGTGATGAAACATCTTCACTTGTTCTCCAAATTGGCATCTCAGGAGGTAGAGATGAGTATTCCAAGTTCTGAACTGGTGCAACACTCTCTAGATTTGATGAAGGAAAGACTTGGTTCCCATCAAATCTCGGAGCAAATATTTGTGATGCTGGATGGGCCAAATCTGTCCATCAATTCTTGTGTGAACCTTGTCCAACCAATCCTTCTACCTTCTTGGCCATAGGTGGCCTTAAGTGGACACCAACTCAAAAATCAAACAGGACAGCAAATTAGGAAGGTTTTTAGTAGGCGTACTGACCCCTAAGGGGTAGAAAAGTTGGGGAAAAAAATCGGGACCCCAACAAATTGGTGCTTCTTGTTGAGAGATCAGCACAATCACCATCCAGTTGAGAGGTAGCATGATCACCCCAACAAATTAGTGCTATAGTTAAGAGATCAGAACAGACACCAGTCAATTGCAAGGCATCACGATTACCATGTCATCTAGGCAGCATTCACCCGCACCACAGGAACAGACCGGGGAAGATTTCTCAGTCACCAACCGCAGAAGAATCCTTGCCTTGGAGAGGAACCAGAATGCAATCAATGACCAGGTAGGTGATATCAAACACCAACTATCATCTATCATTCATTCTCTTGAACAATTGAAGAGAGACACACCCTGAGTGGCCCGAAAAACAAGTCCAAACCGAGCAGAGCAAAAATAGCCACCTACCACAAACATCTAGGAGGCTACAATCAGAAATCAAATGGCACCAAGCGCATGAGGACGAATCTGATCAGGAGCAACTTCCCTCTCAAGAAAGGAGGAAAAGGCACATTAGTTTGGGAAGCAGTAGGGAGACTTCAACAAATGAACACCCACCCCATGATCGCTATAATGAGCATAGCGACGATGAGGAAGTGATGGACAGAAGGCCCGCATCATGGCAACCAAGAAGGGTGCGAAATCACCCTGAGGCAGAACCATGGTGCACCACAAGAAGGGAGGATTGGCACTATGACAGCCCAAGCCATTACACATGGCTTAAGGTAAAAATTGAATTCCCTACCTTTGAGCAGGGAGATCCAATCGAATGGATCTCCAAGGCTGAATTTTACTTTGAAAAACAAAGTATTGACAGAGGTAAAAGGGTTGATTTTGCATCCTGTCACCTATGTGGGAGAGCCAACCAATGGTGGCCTTGGCTTAAGGCCACCTATGGCTGAGAAGGAAGAAGGATAGGCTGGACAAGGTTCACACAAGAGTTAGTGAATAGATTTGGCCCATCTAGCATGACTAGCTATGAGGGACAGCTTGCCAAAATTAGGCAAGAAGGATCTTTAGAAAGTTACCTTGAAGAATTCGAGAGGTTGGCCGAATTAGTAGGACATTGGCCAGATAGTGAACTAATTGGCACTTTCCTAGATGGCCTTGTACCTTGGCTAAGCTGAGAAGTAAAGATGAGGGATCCAAACTCTCTCACTCAGTGCATTCGGTTGGCAAGACTCATCAACGATGGGAGAAGCATCACCCGCAGCACAACCAAGGTCATCAAACCCTCAGACAAACTAGGTAAAGCATCCTCATCAAGTAAGACAGCACCCTCAAAAACAAAAGACCCTCTCAAACTATCCACTGAAGAAATCAGCAGGAGAATAGAAAGAGGCTTATGTTTTAGGTGCAATGATCAGTGGCAAGTTGGCCACAAGTGCAAGAAAGGGCTGTTCAACATCATTGAAGTGGTAAGTGATGAAGAACACGAGGAAAGTAGTGAGGAGAACACGAGGAAAGCAGTGAGGAAGAACAAGAAAGCCACATGGACAGCGAGGAGGAAGCAAAGGCAGAACACTTTCCTGATCATGCAGAAGAAGGCGAAATCAACTTACATGCAGTAGGGGCAACCACCAAGCCTACGCCATGAGGTTGTTCACAACCATTAACAGAAAAAACATTTTGGTGTTGATAGATAGTCGAGCTACTCATAATGATTTCTTCATCAACACAAAATTGGTCAAAACACTTCAGCTACGTCCAAAAAGGATGCACCCTTTGAGGTAAGAGTGGCAAGCGGACAGAAGCTCAAGTGTGCACAAGTGATCCCAGGCAGTAGCAATGCACATTCAAGGAGTCAAAATAGAGGCAGAACTGCATGTGTTAGCCCTAACAAGTCTTGATGTGGTTTTAGGCAATGCTTGGCTTAAAATCATAGGCAAGATAATGTTCAACTACGAATCCATGGCCATGCACTTCCAATGGAAGGGAAGGGACTGCACGTGGGAGGCATCCACCACCAATGCAGCACATCATTGTGAGGTAAGTACCCTTGAACGACTATACAGAAAAAGGGCACAGTGTTTTGCAGTTCTCTTGGCCACAAAGGAGGAAAACACAGCCGAAACATCATGAAGGGCAGAACAGCACGAAGACATACCAATGGGAGTAAGGAACCTACTGGAGCAATTCAGAGATGTCTTAGGAGAGCCACAAGGGCTACCACCCTCAAGACATTACGACCATGCCATCCCATTAATCGACGAAACCAAGGCGATTAATGTAGCACCTTACTGGTATGCACACTTTCCAAAGAGCGAGATCGAAAGACAAGTGGAAGAGATGCTACAGCAAGGTATTATCTGACCTAGCACTTCCCCTTTTTCTTCTCCCATTCTACTTGTTAGAAAGAAAGACGAGAACTTGGAGGTTTTGCACGATTATCGGGCACTCAACCAAGCAACTGTCAAGGATCATTTTCCGATCCCCAACAATTGATGATATGCTGGATGAGTTACATGGAGCAAAAGTTGTTTACCAAGCTGGATCTCAAGGCTGGATATCATCAAATATGCATGAAAGAAGAGGATGTGCAGCAGACAACATTTCAGACTCATAATGGACACTATGAGTACATAGTAGCCTTTCGACTATGCAATGCACCCTCCACCTTTCAAGTAGCCATGAACGACATCTTTCAAACCTTATTTGCACAGGTTTGTATTAGTTTTCTTTGATGACATTTTGGTCTATTCCAGGAACCATGATGATCATCTAGAACACTTAGCAAAAGTACTAGAGGTGTTAAGAAGAAATCGCTTTGTCATCAAGCCATCCAAGTGCACATTCATGCAAGAGGAGCTTGAATACCTCGGTCACATCATATCCGAAGATGGAGTGAAGGTAGACCAACGGAAAATAGGAGCCATGCAAAACATGGCCAACTCCTAAGAATGTCATAGAACTTAGAGGATTTCTAGGCTTGATGGGCTACTACCACCGATTTGTTTCCAAATACGTGCCATAGCAAAACCATTAACGGATTTGCTGAAGAAGGACGGATTCCTATGGACAGAGAAGAGTGAAGATGCATTCAAGTTGTTGAAGCAAGCCATGTGTGAGACCCAGTGTTAGCACTGCCCAACTTCAACCAAACCTTCTGAGCTTCACACTGATGCATGTCAAGATGGAATAGGTGCTGTCCTCAGTCAAGCCGGAAGACCTATTGCATACATGAGCAGAGTCTTAGGGCCCATGAAGAAGGAATGGTCAGTATACGCCAAGGAGATGTTGGCCATCATCCATGCAGTCAAGGTATGGCGACCTTACCTTCTTGCGAGGAAATTCCTGATCATTACAGGATCAACAACCCTTGAGAAGCCTCATGGAGCAGAAAATTACCACACCAGAGCAGCAAAAGTTCCTTGTCAAGTTGCTGGGATATGAGTATGAAATAATATACAAACCAGGCAAGGAAAACAAGGTGGCAGATGCATTGTCTAGAAGCAATGGAGGTCAAGCATTGTGGACAGCATGTGAGCCTAATGATGCATGCCTCACTGCCATTAGCAGAGCGAGTGGAATGTATGGACGAAATCAAGGAGGCAATAGAGATTGATCCCCAAAGCCAAGAGCTCACTGAGAAGATCAAGAATTTTGACTCTAAGGTTAGTAAATTCACCCTAAAGAATGGATATATTTGGCACACTGCTGAACGTGCCCGTCATAGCCACTGTACCTGCTGGGTTGTTTAGGTGGCTCCCCGAAGTTCATCCAGTGCCCTGGTGAATGCACCTGATGCCTTTGCCTCACCTGCAGTGACGCTCTGGTTGCTCCTGAAAGTTCGTCCCGTGCACTGCTCAACTCGCCCAACACCATTGCCGCACCTGCAAGGTTGTTCCGGTCACTTCCAAAAGTTGGTCCCACGCACTGCTGAATGTACTTGACACCTCTACTGTGCCCATGATGATGTTTCGTTCACTCCCTTAAGTTCATTCCTTGTACTGCCCAATGGGCTCGACACCTCTGCTGTGCCCACAAGGATGTTCCGGTCGCTCCCCAAAGTTCGTCTTATGCAATACCCAATGCACCCATCGCTCCCAGATGTTTGTCGTGCATACAGCCCAACACACTGGATGCCTTTGCAGCATCTGCAGGGATGTTCTGGTCGCTCCTGACATTTCGTCCAGTGCAATGCCGAACGCGTTCAGCTATGCGTAGGACGAACTTCCGAGAGTGACCAAAACATCCCCGCAGGTGCAGTAGTGGTGTGGAACAAGTTTGGCAGTGCACAAGATGAACATCAGGAGCAACCAAAAAATCCCAACGGGCTTGGGCAAGGCATCAGACGTGATCTGCAGTGCTCAGGACAAACCTCCAGGAGCAACCAGGACATCACTGCGGGCACGGCAGAGGAGTCAGGCGAGTTCAGCTGTGCATGGGCCGAACTTTTGGGAGCAATCAAAACATTCCTGTGGGCATAGCAGCAGTGCCAGAAATGTTCGACAATGTGCGGGACAAAATTTTGGGGGCGACCAGAACATCCCATAGGCATGGTAGAGGCTTTGGGCACGTTGGGCAGTGTGCGGGGCGAACGTTTGGAACATCCCTGCAGGGTTGGCAGAGGTGTTGGGCACATTATGCAGTGCAGTGAACGAAGTTCTTGGAGCAACCGGAACATCCCCATGGGCCAGGCAGAGGCATCGGGCGCATTTAGACGTGTGGGGGATGAACTTCTGGGAGCGATCGGATCATCCCCACGGGCTCGACAAAAGGTGTTGGACGCATTCAGCAGTGCCCAGGACGAACTTTCGAAGCGACCAGAACATCCCCGCGGACAGGTTAGAGGCGTAGGATGCGTCCAGCAGTGCACGGGATGATCTTTTGGGAGTGACCAGAACATCCCCGTGGGCTGGGCAGAGGCATAAGACACATTCGCCAGTGCACGGGACAAACTTCCTGAAGCGACCCGAACATCCCTACTGGTGTGGCAGCGGTGTCAAATATGCTTAGCAGTGTGTGGGATGAACTTCTGGGAGCAACCGGAACATTCCCTCGGGCCTGGCAGAGGTGCTAGACGCATTCAGCCATGTGCGGGACGAACTTCTGGGACCAACCGAAGCATCCCTGCTGTCATGGCAGCAGCATTGGACATGTTCGGCAGTGCGCAGGTGACTGGAACATCTCCACAGATGCAGTAGAGACTTCGGGCGCATTGGGCAATGTGCAGGACGAACTTCAAGAGCAACCTTAAAATCCCAACTGGCTTAGCAGAAGCGTTGGAAGCATTCGGCAGTGCTCGATATGTACTTCCATGACCGACCAAAATATCCTTGCAGCACGTCAGAGACGATGGGTGTGTTCAACCATGCATGGGACGAACTTATGGGAGAGAGCAGAATATCCCCTGCGGGTGCAGCAGCGGTGTTGGATGCATTCGGCAGTGTGCAGGATGTACTTCCAAGAGTGACCGGTGCATCCCGAGGGAATGTTCCTTCGCCTCTGCCATCCAACGGGAATGTTCAGGTCACTCTTGAAAGTTCATCCCGCACACAGCGGAACACATCCATGTTGAGAACCTAAGTATGCAGGAAATGCAATGGGCTGAAAATGAGGCAGTAAAGGAGACCATGGGCCCAGAAAATGTGCACAACAAGCATGGCAACAGCAAGTGTGCAGCCCTGCAGTGAAGCCCAGCCAGTATTTGACTTAATCCTAATTAATGAAAGACATTCACACCGACAGGAGTTCTAGCAGAAGAAGGACAATTGCATAAAGAAGAACTCCAGCAGCAGCAACACGTCCATGTCAAGAAGAGTTCAAGCAGGAGCAGGAAATAGACGGCATGAAGAACTCCAGCAGCAGCAGGACGTCATGGCAGGTTTAATTCAGCAAGGGGACCACGCCAAAGTGAAGTCTTGAAGAGGAAGGACACACCACAGCAGAAGATCTAATCCAAGAAGGAAATGGCAAAAGGAAGTCAGCAGCTGTTGGAGAGATGATAAGATAAGGATAGAAGGACTTAGTCAAAGTAGGAATTCTTGTGTTAGTAGGAATTCAAGAAAGACCAATAATCCTTGTAGGATTAGGAAACAATGGGATAAGGTCGATCTTGATAATGTTTTAGATGACTTAGATAAAGCTTGTTCACTTAGGAAAACATATCCTAAGTGGATAAGGAACCTAAGTACCAGTTGAATTAGGATAAGGCTGTCTTAGGACTATAAATACAGCCCATTATTTGTGAGGAGGACATATACTCCGAATTTTGTTATTTTCTCATTCAATAATCAAGAATCTAGGTTAGCATTCTTGCTTACTTTCTTGTTTATATTTTTGGTTATCTTTTAAGAGTTGTCTTGAGATAACTTGGGCTTAAGTCAAGGTGAAGAGTTGTCTTCCTTGCTTAAGAGCTTAGGTTGAAGTTAAGAGTTGTCTTCTTCAACCAAGGCAAGTTGTGATAGGTTTAAGAGTTGTCTTGCCTATCCAACATATCCTTATATATACTAGTTAACCCAAAGGACAGCTTAGGGGACGTAAATATAAGAAAAGAACTCAAGAATCAAAGGGGACATCAAGTTAGGAAGGATTCCAGTAGGCGTGCAGACCCTCTAAGGTGTAGAAAGGTTGGGGAAAAAATCATGCTAACCTTCATCTTGCAGTTTCCTTCTAGGGTTAGGACTTCCATATGGTGTGTCCTTCCATTCCAAGACTTCTCTTTGACGTGATCATCTTGTTGAAGTCAAACCTGTCACAACAACCTGCTGCTGCTGGAGTTCTTCAAGCCGTCCATGTCCTTCTCCTACTTGGATTGCATCATGCTGTTAGCTGCCTCTTTGGCTGCTTAGCACCTCTCTCGCATTCGCTCATGCTCCCTTTGCCTCCTAAGGTCCTCAACATGAACGTGTCCGACACCACTGCCGTGCCCATAGGGAATTTCCTATAGCTCCTGGAAGTTTGTCCTGAGCACTGCCGAATGCATCTGATGCCTCTGCCGCGCCCATGGGGATATTTCAATTGCTCCCAGAAGTTCATCCTGCGCACTATCGAATGTGCCCAAAGCCTCTACCATGCCCTTGAGTATATTCCGGTAGGTCCAGGAAGTTAATCCCACACACTACCGAACGTATTTGACAACACTGCCGCTAACGCGGGGATGGTCCGATCGCTCTCAGAAGTTCATTTCGCATGCTACCGAATGCAACTGATGTCTCTACTGCACCCACGGGGCTGTTCTAGTTGCTACAAGAAGTTCATCCCCCGCTTTGCCAAACTCACTAAATGCCACTGCCGTGCCCTTGGGGATAATTCGGTCACTACTGGTAGTTCATCCCGTGCACTACTGAACGTATTCAACATCGTTGCCGTGCCTGCAGGAATATTCTAGCCGCTCCCGAAATTTCATCCTACTCACTGCTGAGCATGCCCGTAGCCTCTGCTACGCCCGCAAGAATGTTCCGGTCGCTCCCGGAAGTTCACCTCTACTATTGCCAAACGCATCCAACACCTCTACTGAGCCCGCAGGGATGTTGCAGTCGTTCCTAGAATTTTGTCCCCGTGCACTGCCAAACACACGCTACGCCTCTGCCATGCCCACAGGGATGTTCCAGTCGCTCCCAAAAGTTTGTTTCGCGCACTGCTGAGCCTGTTTACACAGCTAGCATGCCTGCAGGGATGTTCTGGTTGCTTCTAGAAGTTCATCCCAAGCAGTGCAAACACGTCCGACACCTCTGCCGACCCTGCAGGGATTTTCCGGTTGCTTCTGGAAGTTTATCTCACACACTGCCAAACGTGGGCATGGAGAAGTCAGCAGGTGTAGGAGAGAAGATAAGATAAGGACAAAAGGACTTAGTCAAAGTAAGAATTCTAGCCTTCGTAGGAATGCAAGAAAGACCAAGAATCTTTGTAGGATTAGGAAACAATGGGATAAGGTCTATTTGATAATGTTTTAGATGACTTAGAAAAGCTTGTTGACTTAGTAAAACATATCCTAACTGGATAAGGAACCTAAGTACTAGTTAAACTAGAATAAGGCTGTCTTAGGACTATAAATACAACCCATTATTTGTGAGGAGGACATATGCTCCGAATTTTGTTATTTTCTCATTCAATAATCAAGAATCAAGGTTAGCATTCTTGCTTACTTTCTTGGTTATATTTTTGGTTATCTTTTAAGAGTTGTCTTGAGATAACTTGGGCTTAGAACAAGGTTAAGAGTTGTCTTCCTTGCTTAAGAGCTAAGGTTGAAGTCAACAGTTGTCTTCTTCAACCAAGGCAAGTTGTGAGAGGTTTAAGAGTTGTCTTGCCTATCCAACATATCTTTTATATATTAGTTAAACCTGAAGGACAGCTTAGGGGACGAGAATCAAAGAAAGAACTCATGGATCAAATGAGACAGCAAGTTAAGAGAGGTTTTAAAAGTCATGCTAACCCTTAAGGTGTAAAAAAATTGGGACAAGAAATCGGGGCTCCAATAGTTTAGCAATGCATGGGAAAAACTTCCGGAAGTGACTCGAACATTCCTGTGAGCACACCAAAGGCGTTGAATTGGTGCTTCCATTCTTGTTTATATTTTGGTTATCCTTTAAGAGTTGTCTTGAGATAAATTGGGCTTACGACAAGGTGAAGAGTTGTCTTCCTTGCTTAAGAGCTTAGATTAAAGTTAAGAGTTGTCTTCTTCAACCAAGGCAAGTTGTGATAAGTTTAAGAGTTGTCTTGCCTATCTAACATATCCTTTATATGTTAGTTAATCCCGAAGGACAGCTTAGGGGACGTAATTATAAGAAAAAACTTAAGAATCAAATGGGACAGCAAGTTAGGAAGGTTTTTAGTAGGCGTGCTGGCCCCTAAGTTGTAGAAAAGTTGGGGAAAGAAATCGGGACCCCAACAGTGCAGCAGAGGTGTTGGGCACAATTAGCATTGCACAGGATAAACTTCTGGGAGCTATGGGAACATCCCTATGGCTGTGGTGGAGGTGTCAAGCTCATTCGGCAGTGCGAGGATGAACTTCTAGGAGTAAAGGGAGCATCCCCAAAGGCACAGCAGCGGCATCGGACACATTCGGCCATGGCGTCGGGCAGATTTGCAGTGCACGGGATGAACTTCTAGGAGCAACCAAGAACATTCCCACGGGCATGGCAGTGACGTCGGATATATTCGGCAGTGCATGAGACAAACTTCCGAGAGAACGGAAACATCTCTACAGGTATGGCAGAGGCATCAGGCGTGTTTGGCAGTGCACGGGATGAACTTCTAGGAGCAACCTAAACATCCCCACGGGCATGGCAGCAGCATTGGGCAGTGTGCCAGATGAACTTCCCAGAGTGACCGGAACATCCCTGTGGGTGCGACAGCGGCATCGGGCACATTTGGCAATGCATGGGATGAACTTTTGGGAGCAACGGGAACATCCCTGCAGGCGCGGGAGGCTTTGGCTGCATTGGGCACTGTATGAGATGAACTTCTGGGAGCAACTGGAACATCCCCGCTGGTGCAGCAGAGGTGTCATGCCCGTTTGGAAGTGCATGGGACAAACTTCTAGGACCGACCAAGAACATTCCTGCGAGTGCAGCAGTGATGTCAGGTATGGCAGCGGTGTCAGCCGCGCTCAGCAGTGTGCGGGATGAACTTTTGGGAGCGACCCAAACATCCTCATGAGTACGGCAGTGGCATCAGGTGTGTTGGGCAGTGTACTGGACGACCTTCCCTGAGTGAATGGAACAACCCCGTGGGCACGGCAATGGTGTCAGGCGTGTTTGGCAGTGCGTGAAACGAACTTCCAGGAGCAACCAAGAACATTGTCGCAGGCACAGCAGCAGTGTTGAGCATGTTTGGCAGTGTGCAGGATGAACTTCCAGGAGTGACTTGAACATTCCCACGGGTGCGGCAGCGTCGTTGGGCCTGTTGGTTAGTGTGCCGTACAAACTTTCCTGAGTGACCGGAACATCCCCGAGGGAATGGCAGAGGCTTCGGGCGGGCTTGACAGTGCACGGTATGAACTTTTGGAAGCTTTTGAAACATCCCCACAGGCATGACAGCATTGGGCGTGTTCGGTATTTTGCGGGATGAACTTTGGGAAGCAACCGAAATATTTTCATGGGCACAGCAGCAGCGTTGTGTACGTTCGGCAGTGCATGAGACAAACTTCCAGGAGTGACCAGAATATCCCAGAGAATGCAGTCGAGGCGATGGTGTGTACAACAGTGCTCGGGATGAAATTTGGAGAGCGACTGGAACATCCATACGGATACGGTAGCATTCTAGGGCACGTTCAGCAGTGCACAGGACAGACTTCCAGGAGCGACTAGAACATCCCCATGGGTGCGGCAAAGACATTAGTTGCGTTGGGCAGTGCATGGGATGAACTTTCGGGGGTGACCGTAACATCCCTGCTGGTGTGATAGAGGTGTGAAGCACATTCAGTAGTGTGTGAGACAACTACGGGAGTGACCAAAACATTCTTGCAGGCACTGCAGAGGCTTCGGGCATGTTGGGTAGTGTGCGGGTCGAACTTCCGGCAGTGACCGTAACAACCACGCTAGCACGACAGATGTATCGGCACATTCAGCAGTGTACGAGACGAACTTCCAGGAGCGATTGGAACATCCTGTGGGTGGGCCAGTTGCATCGGGCACGTTTGGCAGTGCGCGGGATGAACTTTCGAGAGCAACCGAAACATCCCTGCTGGTGTGGCAGAGGTGTCAGGCTCATTTGGCAGTGCGAGGATGAACTTCTAGGAGCAAAGGGACCATTCCCACAGGCACAGCAGCGGCATTGGGCACGTTCAGCATGGCGTCGAGAAGATTCGGCAGTGCACAGGATGAATTTCTGGGAGTGACTTGAACACCCCCACGGGCACGGCAGAGGCAACAGATGCTTTTTGGCAGTGCTGGAGACGAACAACTGAGAGTGATCGCCACATCCCCGTGAATGCAGCAGAGGCGTTGGGCATGTTCGGCAGTGTGTACGATGAAGTTCGGGGAGCAATTGGAACATCCCTGCAGGCATGGCAGAGGCATCGGCCGCATTTGCAGTGCATGATACAAACTTCTAGGAGGGATCGGAACATCCCTAGGTGCACTGCTACGGCATCAGGCACCTTCGGTGGTATACAGGACGAACTTACGGAAGTAACCCAGACATTGCCGTGAGTGCCTCAAAGGCATTGGGCGCATTTGGCAATGTGCCAGACGAACTTGCGGGAGCAACCCGAACATCCCACGGGCACGGTAGCGGCGTTGGACACGATTGGCAATATGATTGATGAACTTTCAGGAGCGACCCAAACATCCCTGCGAGCGTGGCAGTGGCATCTGGAGCATGCATGTTAGGGTCCCGATATTTTTCCCCAACTTTTCTACACCTTAGGGGTCAGCACGCCTACTAAAAACCTTCCTAACTTGCTGTCCCTGTTTGATTCTTGAGTTCTTTTCTTGGATTTTAGTCCCCTAAGCTGTCCTACGAGATTAACTAATGTATAAAGGATATATTGGATAGGCGAACAACTCTTAAACCTATCACAACTTGCCTTGGTTGAAGAAGACAACTCTTGACTTCAACCTAAGCTCTTAAGCAAGGAAGACAACTCTTCACCTTGACTTAAGCCCAAGTTATCTCAAGACAACTCTTAAAAGATAACCGAAATATAAATAAGAATAGAAGCAAAAATGCTAACCTTGATTCTTGATTAATGAATGCAAAATATACAAAATTCGTAGCATATCTCCTGCTCACAAATAATGGGCTGTATTTATAGTATTGGACAGCCTTATCCTAATTCAACTAGCACTTTAGGTTCCTTGTCCACTTAGGACATGTTTTCCTAAGTCAAGAAGGTTTTCTAAGTCATCTAAAATATTATCAAGATAGACCTTATCCTAATGTTTCCTAATCCTACTAGGATTCTTGGTCTTTCTTGAATTCCTACTTTGACTAAATCTTTCTGTCCTTATCTTATCTTCTCTCCTACGGCTGCTGACCTTCATCTTGCCCTTTCCTTCTAGGATTAGGACTTTCATATAGCGTGTCCTTCCATTCCAAGACTTCTGTTTGACGTGATCATCTTGTTGAAGTCAAACCTACCATGACGTCCTGCTGCTGCTGGAGTTCTTCATGCCATCCATGTCCTTCTCCTGCTAGGATTGTGTCCTGCCAATGCTGGGTGTTCTTCTTGGCTTGGATTTCCACAGACAATTAGGACAAAGTCAGAACCTGGCCGTGCTTCACTGCATGCTGCATGCAAGCTTGTTGCACGCACTTTCTGGCCTGTTGCTGCCTCTCTTGCTGCTCGGCACCTCACGTGCATTCACTCATGCTCCCTTTGCCTCCTAAGGTTCTCAACAATGCAGCAGTGCACGGGACAAACTTCCAGCAACTGCCGAAACATCACCCCGGGTTCGGCAGAGGCTTCCAAACTTCAAGGAGCAACCAGAAAATCACTGCACGCTTGGTAGAGGCATCAGATGCGTTTGGCAGTGCTCTGGACAAACTTTCGGGAGCGACCGGAACATCCCTACTGGCGTGGCAGATTCTTCAGGGGCGTTGGGCAGTGCATGGGACGAACTTTCAAGAGCAATTGGAACATCCCCAAGGGCGGGGCGGAGGCGTTCGATGCATTTGGCAGTGAGCAGGACGAACTTCTAGCAGTGACTAGACAATTTCTGCGGGCTCAGTAGAGGTGTTGGACGCATTCAGTAGTGCTCTGAACAAACTTCCGGGAGTGACCGAAACATCCCTGCGGCATGGTTACGGTGTTAGACACAATCGGCAGTCCATGTAACAAACTTCCAGGAGTGACCCGAATGTCCCTGTGGGCATGGCAGCAGTGTCAGACATATTTGGCAGTGTACAAGATGAACTTCCGGGACAAACTGTAACATCCCCACGGGCATGGTAGTGGCGCCGGACGCGTTTGGCAGTGTGCAGGGTGAACTTCCAAGAGCGACCAAAACATTCCCACGGGAGCGGCAGAGGTGTCGGGCATGTTCGGCCGTGTGTGGGACGAACATCTGGGAGCAACTGGACCATCTCCACAGGCACGGCAGAGGCTTCAGCGCATTTGGCAGTGAGTGGGATGAACTTCTGGGAGCAACTGGAACATCCCGGTAGATGCGGCAGGGGCGTCGGGTGCATTCATGTTGAGTACCTTAGAAGGCAAAGGGAGCATGAGTGGAATAGAAGGATGCGAGAGAGGTGCCAAGCAGCAAGAGAGGTAGTGACTGGGACAAAACGTGCGCGCAACAAGCTTGCACATGGCATGTAGTGAAGCACAGCTAGGTTCTGACTTTGTCCTAATTGACCACAGACATCCAAGCCAAGAAGGACTCCAGCATCACAGGATACGCATGGTGCAAATCGAGCAGGAGAAGGATGTGTACGGCATGAAAAACTCCAGCAGCAGCAGGACATCATGAAGGTTTTAGCTTCAGCAAGTTGTTCACGTCAAGGAGAAGTCTTGGGACAGAAGGACACGCCATAAGGAAGTCCTAATCTTAGAAGGAAATAACAGGATAAAGATTAGCAACTGTAGGAGATAGATAAGGATAAAAAGGTTTAGTCAAAATAGGATTAGTCAATCAAGAAAGACCAAGAATCCTAATAGGATTAGGATACCTTTGGATAAGGTCTATTTTGATATGGTTCTAGTTGTCTTAGGAAAACTTGTCCTAAGTGGATAAGGAACTTAAGTACCAGTTAAATTAGGATAAGGCTGTCCAATACTATAAATACAGCCCATTATTTGTTAGAATGGGGATATGCTACGAATTTGTAAGTTTTTATTCATTAATCAAGAATCAAGCTTTAGAATTCTTGCTTATATTCTTGTTTATATTTCGGTTATCTTTTAAGAGTTGTCTTGAGATAACTTGGGCTTAAGACAAGGTGAAGAGTTGTCTTCCTTGCTTAAGAGCTTAGGTTGAAGTCAAGAGCTGTCTTCTTCAACCAAGGCAAGTTGTGATAGGTTTAAGAGTTGTCTTGCCTATCCAACATATTCTTTTATCATTAGTCTATCCAGAAGGGCACCTTAGGGGACGAGAATCAAAGAAAAGAACTCATGGATCAAATGAGACAGCAAGTTAGGAGAGGTTTTAAAAGTCATGCTAACCCTTAAGGTGTAAAAAAGTTGGGACAAGAAATCGGGGCTCCAAGAGTTTAGCAATGCATGGGAAAAACTTCCGGAAGTGACTCGAACATTCCTGCGGGCACACCAAAGGCGTCGAACACATTCAGCGATGCTCGTGATGAAATTTCAAGAGCAACTAGAACATCCCTGCAGGTGTAGTAGAGGTGTTGGGCGTGTTCGCCCATGTGTTGGATGAATTTTTAGGAGCGACCAGATCATCCCTGTTGGCTAGGATAAGGCATTGGATACGCTTGGCAATGCTCGGGATGAACATCAGAGAGCAGCGGGAACATCCTTGCAGGCGTGGCAGAGACGTCAGCTGTGCTTGGCAGTGCACTGGATGAACTTCTGAGAGTGATCAGAACATTCCCATGGGAGTGGCTAGAAGCATTGGAAACATTCAGCAGTGCACGGAACAAACTTCCAGAAGTGACAGAACATCCCCATATGCACGGCAGAGGCTTCGGGCCCGTTGGGCTTGGCTCTGGATCAACTGGATCATTCCTACAAGCTTGGCAGAGGCATCAGACATATTTGGCAGTATTGGGAATGAACATCCAAGAGCAACTGGAACATCCCTGCAAGTGTGGCAGAGGCATTAGGCGCATTCTGTAGTGCAAGAAATTAACTTCTAGGGGGTGGCCAGAACATTCCCGTGGGCACAGCAGAGGCTTTAGACGCATTGGGCAGTGCACAGGATGAACTTCTGGGAATGTCTGAAAAATTTTACATGGGCATGACAGAGGCATTGGATGTGTTTGGCGGTGTTCAAGACAAACTTCCAAGAGCGATAGGAGCATCTTCGTGGTCACAGTAGTGGCTTCAGACGCATGTGGTCGTGTGTGGAATGAACTTTGAGATCAACTAGAACTTTCGGGCATGATTGGAACAGCCCCGTGGACGTGATAGAGTTGTTGGGCACGTTGGGCAGTGTGCGGGATGAACTTCCAGGAGCGACCCAAAACACCCCGCGGGGTCAACAAAGGCATCGGATGCATTTGTTAGTGCTCTGGATGAACTTCCATGAGCGACCGGAACTTCTAAGAGTGGCCAAAACATCCGAGAGTGACTGGAACATCCATGCGGGCGTGGCAGAGGCTTTGTGCACATTCGGTAGTTTACAGGATGAACTTTGGGAAGCGAGCAGAACATCCCCGCAGTGAGGTTGAGGCCACAGGCACGTTCGTCAGTGCACGGGACGATCTTCTGGGAGCTACTGGAACATCCCCCCGGGTGCAGCAGAGGCTTCCAGCATGTTGGAGAGTGCGTGGGACAAACTTCCGAGAGCAACCAGAACATCCCACGGGCATGGCAGAGGTGCCGGGCAGTTTAGCAGTGCTTGGGACAAACTTCGGGGAGTGCTTGGAACATCACTGCAGGCACATTTGCGACATTGGGCATGTTTGGCAGTGTGCAGGATGAATTTCCAAAAGTGACCGGAAGATCCCGCAGGCACAGCAGAGGCTTTGGGCACATCGGTCAGTGAGCGGGACGAACTTCTTGGAGTGACCAGAACATCACCACGGGCACGGCACTGGCATGGTGCGTGTTCTGCAATTCGTCGGGATGAACTTCTGGAAGAGACTGAAAAATCCCAGTGGGATTGGCAGACGCTTCGGATGCATTGGGTAGTGCGCAAGATGAACTTCCCAGAGCGACTGGAACATCACAGTGGGCACAGCAGAGGCATCTGAAGCATTTGTGCTGGGGTCCCAATTTCTTGTCCCAACTTTTCTACACCTTAGGGGTTAGCACGACTTCTAAAACCTCTCCTAACTTGCTGTCCCGTTTGATCCTTGAGTTCTTTTCTTTAATTCTCATCCTTCTAAGCTGTCCTTTTGGGATTAACTAATAATAAAAGGATATGTTGGATAGGTAAGACAACTCTTAAACCTATCACAACTTGCCTTTGTTGAAGAAGACAACTCTTGACTTCAACCTAAGCTCTTAAGCAAGGAAGACAACTCTTCACCTTGTCTTAAGCCCAAGTTATCTCAAGATAACTCTTAAAAGATAACTGAAATATAAACAAGAATATAAGTAAGAATGCTAAAGCTTGATTCTTGATTAATGAATGAAAAGTTACAAATTCGAGCATATGTCCATGCTAACAAATAATGGGCTGTATTTATAGTATTGGACAGCCTTATCTTAATTTAACTAGTACTTAAGTTCCTTATCCACTTAGGACAAGTTTTCCTAAGTCAACAAGGTTTTGTAAGACAACTAGAACCTTATCAAGATAGACCTTATCCAAATGTTTCCTAATTCTACTAGGATTCTTGGTCTTCTTGATTGACTAATCCTATTTTGACTAAACTTCTTTATCCTTAGCTTATCTTATCTCCTACAGCTGTTGGTCTTTATCTTGCTGTTTCCTTCTAAGATTAGGACTTCCATATGGTGTGTCCTTCTGTCCCAAGACTTTTCCTTGACGTGGACAACTTGTTGAAGCTAAACCATTCATGGCGTCCTGCTACTGCTGGAGTTCTTCATGCTGTATACTTCCTTCTCTTGCTTGAATTGCACCATGCGTATCCTGCCAATGCTGGAGTCCTTCTTAGCTTTGATGTCCATGGTCAATTAGGACAAAGTCAGAACCTGGTCATTCTTCACTGCATGCCACGTGCAAGCTTGTTGCAAAGCACATTTTGTCCCTTAGCTACCTCTTTGGCTGCTTGGCACATTTGGCAGTGCGTGGGACAAACTTCTGGGCCATCGTGGGCTCGGCAGAGGTGTCAAATGCGCTCGGCAGTGCTTGGGATGAACTTCCAGGAGCAAGTGGAACATCCCCATGGTTGCACTAGAGGCGTCGTGCGTGTTCAGCAGTGTATGGGAATGAACTTTGGGGAACAACCAATACATCTGCACGGGCATGGCAGTGGCGTCAACCGGGCGCGGCAGTGGCATTGATCGGGTGCATTCGGCAGTTCACAGGATGAACTTCCAAGAGCGACTGGCACATCCCCAGGACATGGCAGAGGCTTCGGGTGCATTGGGTAGTGCACGGTATGAACTTCGGGAGTGACCAGAAAATCCCAGCGGGCTCAGCAGAGACGTCAGTTGCATTCGACAATGCATGAGACGAACTTCTAGGAACAACCGGAATATACCCGTGGGTGCGGCAGAGGCATTGGCCATGTTTTTCTGTATGCGGAATGAACTTCTGGGAGCAAACGGAACATCCCCACATGTGCAGCAGAGGCGTCGAACGCATTTTGTAGTGTGTAGGACGAACTTTCCAAGAGTGACTAGAACATCCCCACGGGCGCGGCAGAGGTGTTGGATGCATTCAGCAGTGCGGGGGATGAACTTGTGGGATGAATTTCTGGGAGCGACCATAAAATCCCTTGTAGTGTCGACAGAGGTGTTGGACCTGTTCGACAGTGCTCGGGACTAACTTCCAGGAGCAGCCGAAGAATCCCTGCAGGCGTGGCAGCAGTGTGAGGTATGTTTGGCAGTGCACAGGGACAAACTTCTGGTAGCGATTGGAAAATCTTCGCAGGCTCGGCAGAGGCATCAGATGTGTTTGGCATTGCTCGGGACGAACTTACATGATCAACCAAAACATCCCCTGCAGGCGCAGCAGAGGCATTGGGCACACTCGGCAGTGCATGGTACAAACTTTTAGGGAGCAACCCATCAGTTGCATTCGGCAGTGCTTGGGACATACTTCCAAAAGCAACCAGAACATTGTCATGGGAGTGGTAGAGGTGTTGGTCTCGTCCGACAGTGCTGGGACAAACTACCGGAGCAATCAAAACATCCGCGCGGGCACAGCAGGGGCTGCTGGCAGGTTGGGCAGTGTACAGGATGAACTTTCGGAAGCTACCGGAACATCCCTGCAAGCAATGTAGCAGCATTGGACATGTTCAGCAGTGCTCAGGGCGAACTTCCAGGAGGGACCGAAAAATCCACATGGGCTCAGCAGAGGCATAGGATGTGTTCAGCAGTGCTTGGGATAAACTTTCAGGAGCATCCAGAACATCCCTATGGGCGTGGCAGAGGCTTTGGAGACGTTGAGCACTGCACGGAATGAGCTTCCCGAAGTGACCTAAACATTACGGCGAGCGCAGCAGTGGTGTTGGATATGTTCAGCAGCGCACGGGAAGAACTTCCAGGAGTGACCGCAGCATCCCTGCGGGCACGGCAGAGGCATTGTGCGCGTATCATAGTACACGGGATGAACTTCCGGGTGTGACTGGAACAACTCCGATGGCGTAGTTGGGGCATCGTGTGCATTTGGCAATGCATAGGACGAACTTCCGGGTGTGACCAGAACATCCCCGATGGTGCAACAGAGGCATCATGCACATTTGGCAGTGCATGGAAAACTATCGGGAGTGACCGGAACATCGCCATGGGCTTAGCAGTGGAATCAGATGTGCTCGGCAATGCTTTGGAAGAAATTCTGGGAGCGACCGGAACATCCGTGGGTGCAGAAAAGGCATCGAGTTCATTCAGCAGTGCACGGGATGAACTTCTGGGAGCAGCAGGAACATCGCCACAGCGTGGGGCACATTTGGCAGTTCATGGGACAAGCTTCTGAGATCGACCTGTAAATCGCTTCAGGCTTGGCAGAAGCGTCAGACGTATTTGGCAGTGCTTAGAACCAACTTACGGGAGGGCCCACAACACCCCCGTAACTGAGACAGTGGCGTGGGGTATGTTCTGTAGCATGCAGGACAAACTTTTGGCAGTGACCCAAACATCCCCATAGGCGTGCCATTGGCATCGTGCATGGGAAGAACTTCTAGGAGCGACTGGAACATCCCTGCAAGCTTAGCAAAGGTGTTGGATGCATTCAGCAATGCTCAGATCAAACTTCCGGGAGGGACAGCAAAATTCCTGTAGGCGCGGTAGAGGCTTCGGGCGTGTTGGGCAGTGCACAGGAGGAACTTCCTGGAGCGAGCCGAACATCCCCACGGGCACAACAGCTGCATGAGACACGTAGGCAGTGTGCAGCACGAACCTCTGAGAGCAACTGGGACATCATCGCGGGCATGGCAGAGGCTTTGTGCACATTTGGCCATGTGCGGGACAAACTTCTGAGAGATACAGAAGCATCCTCGTAGGTGCAGTAGTCCTAGAACTTCATCCCGCGCACTGAGGAATGAGCCCCATGCCTCTGCCACACCCACGGGGATATTTGGGTCACTCCCAAAAGTTCGCTCCATGCACTACCCTATGAGCCTGAAGCCTCTGTCCTGCGCGTGGGGATGTTCCGGTCACTCTTGCAAGTTTGTCCCATGCACGGCACAACACGCCAGAAGCCCTTGCCACATCTGGGGGGATGTTTTGATATCTCCCGGAAGTTCATCCCATGTACTGATGAACATGCCAGCCACTTCAGCTATGCCTGCAGGGATGTTCCGGTCGCTCCTCGAAGTTCATCCCGTGCACTCCCAAACCCACCCCGACCCTTTTGCTGCGCCTATAGGGATGTTCCGGTCTCTCCCAGAAGTTTGGTCCAAGCACTGCCAAACGCATCCGATGCCTCTACCATGCCTCCGTGGTTGTTCCAGTCCCTCCCGGAAGTTCATCCCATGCACTAACAAACATGCCTGATGCCTTTGCCCTGTACACGGGGATGTTCCTGTCACTCTTGAAAGCTCATCCCATGCACTCCCGAACAAGCCGCACGCCTCTGCCGTGCCCATGGGGACGTTCGAGTCACTCCTAGAAGTTTGTCCCATGCACTACCCCACTCGCTCGAAGCCTATGCCTCGCCCTGGGGGATGCTCTGGTCACTCTTAGAAGTTCGTACCATGCACTCCAAAAGATTCCAGATTCCTCTACCACACCCCGAGGATGTTTCGGTAGCTCTTGGATGTTTGGCCCGTGCACTAGTTGATGTGCCCGAAGCCTCTACTGTTGCCAAGGGGATGTTCAGGTTGCTCTCGAATGTTCACCCTGCGCATTGCCGAATGTGCCCAATGTCATACCCAAAACCCAAGGCCCAAGCCCATTATTGTTTATTATATATAGGTGAATAGTGGAAAAAAATTAGAGAGATATTCAGAAACTACGGGAAAGAAGAAGAAGATAAGAAAGAGAGAGAAGAAGAAAAGAAGAAAGAAAGAGAAGAAGAGGAAAAAGAGGAAGAAGGAAAAGAAGAAGAAGAAAAAAAAAGAGGTAAGATTTTTTTGTATTTTGTAAAATTTGGAGAAAATAATTAAATTTTGTCCTATTAGTTTAATAGTAAACATTATTACTATTTTAAGCTATTGAACACTAGATTCATAGATTTAGGGTTAAATTTGACTGTTTGATCGGGAGAATTGTAAGAGATTTTCAGAAATCATATGAAAATTTGTAAAATTTTGACCAGAGTGAACATGTAAAGATTTTAAAAATTTTATTCTATTTCGTAAATCAGAAAAAATTTTGTGTACATAGTAAAAACATTTTGGGGTCAGAATATAATTTCTTATGATTTAGGGTGAGATAGTAAATTTTAGTAATTTTTGGCCTTAAGAGTAGATAATTATGAGGTATTTCTACAATTACTTATATCTTAGGGACTTTTTCATAATTTATCATTATTCAAAATTTTTAATTGAGTAAATCAAGTAGTTTGTTTTAGTGATGATGTATTAATGCAAAAAAAAATGATATTAAGTGGTGCTCAAGAAGAGCAACAAGAAGGAAGAGAATTGTAAAAGGTGAACTCACTTTTAATCGAGGTAGGTAATTCACATATAATTAAATATTTTAATAGAATGCTTAAATTCTTCAAGAAATTTAGTAATGTCATTGTTGTTGAATTGTGGTCAAGTAGTTTAAAATTTTATGGATTGATATAAATAACTTGCTTTGTTATTTCTGTCTGTCGGTGAAAGCCCGTAAACTTAAAATCTTGGGCGGGGGTCCCTGGGTATAAAGTCCTTGAACGACAGTCCCTTGGAATAGTGCCCTAAAATTATGTATTCACATAGTGATAGCCATTCATGTGTTATCAGCGTAGTGTGTGTGTGTGTGTATATATATATTGTTAAAGTATCATGAAGTGTACTATTTTGTGATGTCACAGTGTAATGGTAGAATGTTAAGACAATTTGTAGAATGTACACAATTTAGTACCTAGATTTTTAATTTTTTTTAGATTATGGAAAGTAGGGGTTGTGGGGCAGTGGTTGGAGTTGGAGAGATATGTTGGGAGTGTCTAGAATTTCACCATATTGTAGGTTCATATGGATATCGCTTCTATTAGCAAAACTTCTGCCAAATTTTTCTAACACAGTAGTTTTCCTTACATTTTTTCCATAGAAACCCTAATTCACAAACCCTAATTTAGGGGGTGTGACAGCTTGGTATTAGAGCATAGGTCATCGATCTTATAGATATTTTCTTATGGTTGAATAATAGCTATGCCGCTTTAGGCTCTCACTTGTTATCTTGTGCCTTATAGACTTATATTTTAGGTCTATTTCTTGCTGGTTTCTATAGGATAATAGGGACTGAATATATGGGATGATTATCTATGGTTGTAGGTTATGTCTACACCCAGACCAAGATTCGATGCTCTGGACTTGTTGTCAATCGCTAAGAGAACAATATGATTAGTGGGGTCACGGTAAGGGACCTCGAGAGAATACTTATTGAGAGGGAGAATGAAAAGATTAGAAGGGATGGGAAAAATCGAAACACTTTCTACTCACATACAGATCCAGGTCCTGGAGCCACGAGCAAAGAGAAATAGACTGCCTACAAAGATGTGAAAGTTTATGGGAAGGGCATTAACACGAAGCAAATTAGTGACTCGTAGGATTTATTGGATTAGAAGAGAAAGGAGAAGGTATCACTCTTGAAAGGCATGGAGGGTGGCCTTAGCTCAAGAAAGTATGATAGAACCATGGCACTTGCATTAGAAGGGTCTGGCACCACTGATGAAAGGGGAAAGTTCGATAAGAGCTAGATCCATTCCCAGTATGAACGGAACGGATTACTTATGAGAACAGTTCCAATGAGATAGTTAGATCTCTTTTCCCCTCGAGAAAAGTAGATCCATTCCTTGTCCGACTTACCATGCACGCATCTCCATCACCTTCTACATCAGAGTCACTTGTACTAGCTTTTTCCGATAGTGATAGTGATCCTTTAGAGATTTCATTAGAGACTGACCCTTCTGAGGGCTCATGTTCACCTGAAGTGAACCTGAATGTAGACTCTCATTCCCCATTTTCCTCGAGTGAGGAGAGTGTACATCAGAGTGTTCCACAGAGATTAATTTCCCAGGACTCTCTATATGGACTGACCCGTCAGAAGTCACTAACCTAAAGATAGAAGTGGATTTAACTGCCCCTTCCTCATCAGGAACGAAATAGGATGTCTAAGATATGGTAGTGATGAGCTCGTGTATTTAGTGTATAATATAGAAGTATGATTGTGTATATGTTAAATAGTATATATAAAAAACTTAATGTGTACATCTATTATATAGCTATGTGTTTATAGGCTTCTACTTATTTGTATCCATATATGTGAGTATTATGCATATTTTTATTCTATCATATTTTTACTTGCATATCATGGTATGATCCATGCTTTTTGAGATATGTGTACATGATGTTAGGGATGCCATGATATGATTAGAATTATACGATATATGAATGATATGATGAATGATGGAGTATATTATACATTTCAGTATGTCTAATGATCATAGGGAAGTTGTGTCATCTTCTTCACAAGGAAGAGATGAATTTGGAGAGTTTCACAAACCTATGCAAGAATTTGTTAGTGTGATTCGTGGTTTTACAAATAGTGGACCATTCAATCGTAGTGGGAGTACTGAAGCTAGAAGCACATCAGCATTAAGTGAGTTCAAAAGTTAAATCCACCAATTTTTAATGGGAAGACCAATCCATTGGTTGCTGAGGAATGGGTTGGACAAATTGAGCTGAATTCTTAATGGGTAGCAGTTACCTAAAGAAATTTGGGTTAAACTTGCAACTTTTCATTTGTTAAAGATACAATCATTGGTGGAATGCTATGAAGATCTTTAGGCAAGAGGAAGAATGGACTTGGAGCTTTCAAAGAGCTTTCTTAGAGTAAATATTTTTCTGAGGTGTTCCATGATGCTATGTTGGATGAGTTTATACATCTGACTCAGGGTAACATGTCAGTGTCACAGTATGAAGCTAAGTTTGAAGCTTTGAGTTATTTTGTTACTCCTTTAATTTCGAAGGAAAGGATAAAATTAAAAGATTTGTTGAAGGGATTGAAACCATCTCTTAGACATGCATTGATAATGTTAAACCTTGAAGAATATCCCAAAGTCGTAAATCATGCTCTAATGATTGAACAAGATGAAGAGGAAGTCAAGCAGAGCACAAGAGAGTCCAAAAAGAGAAATTTTGAACAAAAACCAGCAAGATGGGTTGAAAAGAGACAGATGAAAGGTCAATTCACATCCTAAATAATAGAAGTTTTTTCTAGCTACTGGAGTTTGTTATGAGTGCAGGCAATTAGGACATTACAGGAATTCTTGTCCGTTTTTGGGTCGAGCACAAAGTCAAGTGGCTAGTTCTGGTAAAAATAATGCTTAAAATGTATCACAACAATCTTAAGAAAGTAGACAGCTATACCAACATCTCTAGAGCAATCATCTTAGAAATCTCAGCAATCTCAGAATTGTGGTAGACCTAAAACTCAAGGTAGAGATTTTGCACTTACACGGGAAGTGGACAGGTCTGATCATCGCAATGTTAAAGGTACCTTTTTTTGTTTAATACAAGAATTAAAGTTTTTGTTTGACTTGGTACTACTCATTCTTATTTCTTTAGATTTAGTGTCTTCTTTAGGTTTAAATACTGAGCCTTTAGAATATGAATTATTAATTGAAATGCCTGCTGGACTTAGTATGAACCTTGATAGCATATGTCAGATTGTGAATTGATATAAGGGTGTTATAAATTCTTTTGGGTTAGTGGTGTTGGGAATGATAAATTATGATGTAATTCTTGGAGTGGATTGGTTATCATCTCTGAATGCAAATATAGATTGTCAGAAAAAGAGAGTATCTATTACTCTTCCTTGTGGTGATAAATTTCATATATTTGGTATTGTATGTGGTAGCCAACCATGTGCTTATGCTCAGTATAAAGAGTATAAGGATTATTTGGGATGATGCTAATTTATGTTGCGCAAGAGAGTAGTGACTTAGAAACACAACTTTCTTATAATCGATGATTCTTGAAGTCTTTCCTATGATTTACCTGGTTTGCCACCACAAGAGGAATAGATTGTTATGAGATATACCCTAGAATCTCCCTTATTTCAATAGCTCCTTATAGAAGGCTCCAGCAGAATTATGGGAGTTAAAAGGACAGTTACAAGAATTGTTGAATAAGGGATTTATAAGACCTAGTACCTCGCCA
>BNST01002863.1:0-20180 GCA_019650275.1 Xylocarpus granatum
CATTCAGAATTGTGCAGGACAAACTTCTGGGAGTGACCGGAACATCTCCGTAGGCACGGTGGCAGCGTCAGACAAGCTCAGCAGTGCATGGGACGAACGTCCGGGAGCATCCGGAACATCTCCGTGGGCGTGGCCACAGCATTGGACATGTTTGAAAGTGCGCGTGACAATCTTTCGGAAGCGACTGGAACATTCCCCAGGCATGTCTGAGGCTTTAGGCACATTGGGTAGTGCACGAGATGAACTTCTGGGAGCAACCGGAACATTCCTGTGGGTAAATCTTAGGCTTCGGGCGCATCAGCCAGTTCATGGGACGAACTTCCGGGAGTGACCGGAACATCTCCGTGGGTGAGCCAGAGGCTTCGGGCACGTTGGGCAGTGTGCTAGATGAACTTCCAGTAGTGACCGAAAACATCCCCGAAGGTGCGGCAGGGGCGTCGTGCGTGTTTGGCGGTGTTCAGGATGAACTTTCAGGAACGACAAGAAAACCCCTGCAGGCTTGGCGGAGGCATTGGATGCATTTAGCGGTGCCCTAGACAAACTTCTAGGAGCAACTAGAACATCCCCATGGGCATGGATGAGGCATAAGGCGTGTTCGGCAGTGCACGGCACAACTTCCAGGAGTGGCGCGGAAATCCCCCGGTTGCAGCAGCTGCAGTGCATGCGACAAACTTTTGGGAGTGACCGGAACATCCCCGCAGGTGCGGCAGAGGCTTCGAGCATGTTTGGCAGTGCGCAGGATGAACTTCCGGAAGTGACCGAAACATCACCGCATGCGCAGCAGAGGTGTCATGCGTGTTTGGCAATGCACGGGATGAATATTCGTAAGTGCCGATAACAACCCCGTGGACTCAGCACAGGCATTGGATGTGTTCGGCAGTGCCTGGGATGAATGTCCGGGAGTGACTGGAACATCCCCCCAGCTGCGGCGACACTTCCGGCACGGCAGAGCTTCAGTGCGTTGCACAGTGCTAGGGACGAACTTCCGGGAGCGACCAGAACATCACTGCAGGCATGCCCGCGGCATGGGATGCGTTCAAAAGTGCGCATGACGATCTTCCAGGAGCGACCAGAACATCCCTGCGGGTGGGGCAGAGGCTTCAGGCGCATTGGGCAGTGCTTGGGACGAACCTCCGGGAGCATCCGGAACATCTCCGCGGGCGTGGCCACAGCGTTGGATGAGTTCGACAGTGCGCGTGACAATCTTTCGAAAGCGACTGGAACATCCCTCGGTTGCGTCTGAGGCTTTGGCCGCGTTGGATAGTGCACAGGACAAACTTCTGTGAGAGACCGGAACATCTCCGTGGGTAAGTCTAAGGCTTCGGGCGCGTTAGGCAGTGCATGGGACAAATTCTGGGAGTGACCGGAACATCCCCGTGGGTGAGGCAGAGGCATCGGACGCATTCAGCGATGCCCTAGACGAACTTCTTGGAGCAACAAGACATCCCCACGGGCATGGATTAGGCATAAGGCAAATTCGGCAGTGCACGGGACAATTTCTGGGAGTGACCCAGAAATCCCCTAGTTGAGCAGCGGCAGTGCACGGGACAAACTTCTGGGAGTGACCGGAACATCCCCACAGGCGCAGTAGAGGCTTCGAGCATGTTTGGCAGTGTGCAGGATAACTTCCGGAAGTGACCGGAACATCACTGCATGCATAGCAGAGGTGTCATGTGTGTTTGGCAGTGCACGGGATGAATATTTGTGAGTGACGATAACAACCATGTGGACTTGGCACAGGCCTCAGACGCATTCAGCAGTGCCTGGGATGAATGTCCAGTAGCGACAGGAACATCCCTGTGGGCGTGGCAAAGGTGAAGGATGCGTTTGGCAGTGTGTGGGGCAAACATCCGGGAGCAGCCAGAGCATCCCTACTGGAGCTGCAGAGGCTCAGGACACATTGGGAAGTGTGAAGGATGAACTTGTAGGAGCGACCGAACCATCCTTGTGGGGGCGGCAGAGCTGTTGGGCATGTTCGGCAGTGCACGGGATGAACTTCCAGGAGCAACCAGAACATCCCCGCACATTCCTGCGGGTAGGGCAGAGGTTTCAGGTGCATTAGGCAGTTAGCGGGTTGAACTTCCATGAGTGACCAGATCATCCTTGCAGGCACAGAAGAGGTGTCGTGCGCATTCGGCAGTGTTCGGGATAAACTTTTGGGAGTGACAAGAAATCCCCACTGACTTGGCAGAGGCATCAGACGCTTTCTGGGAGTGATCGGATCATCCCTGTGGGCGTGTATTAGGCGTAAGGTGTGTTGGGCAGTGCGTGGGATGAACTTCCAAGAGTGACCTGGAAATCCCTGCAGTCGCGGCAGCGGCAGTGCGGTAGACAAACTTCTGGGAGTGACCAGAACATCCCCATGGGCGCGGCAGAAGGGTCGGGTATGTTGGGCAGTGCACGGGATGAAGTTCCGAGAGCGACCGGAACATTCCTGCAGGCATGGTGGCAGCGTCAGACAAGTTTGGCAGTGCATGGTACAAACTTCTGGGTGCAACCGGGATCAACCGGAATGCCCAAGGATGAAGCAACATGGGAAGACTATGACGATATCCAGCAATGTTTCCCTAATTTGCACCTTGAGGACAAGGTGAGTCTCCAAGAAAGGGGGATTGTTGAGGACCTTAGGAGGCAAAGGGAATGTGAGCGGATGCGAGAGAGGTGCCAAGCAGCAAGAGAGACAGTCACAGGCCAGAGTGTGCACACAGCAGGCAGTGAAGCACGGCCAGGTTCTGACTTTGTCCTAATTGACCGCGGACATCCAAGCCAAGAAGGACTCCAACATTGGCAGGATATGCATGGTGCAATCCCAGTAGAAGAAGGAAATGAATGGCATGAAGAACTCCAGCAGCAGCAGGACATCATGACGGGTTTAGATTCATCAAGATGATCACATCAAGGAGAAGTCTTGGAATGGAAGGACACACCATATGGCAGTCCTAATCCTAGAAGGAAAGAGCAAGATGAAGGTCAGCAGCTTTAGGCAATGAAATAAGATAAGGACAGAAAGGTTTAGTCAAAATAAGATTAGTCAATCAAGAAAGACCAAGAATCCTAGTAGAATTAGGAAACATTTGGGTAAGGTCTATCTTGATAAAGTTTTAGTTATCTTAGAAAACCTTGTTGACTTAGGAAAATATATCCTAAGTGGATAAGGAACTTAAGTACTAGTTGAATTAGGATAAGGCTGTCTAAATACTATAAATACAGCCCATTATTTGTGAGAAAAAAAGATATGCTCCAAATTTGTAAGTTTTCATTAATTAATCAAGAATCAAGCTTTAGCATTCTTGCTTATATTCTTGTTTATATTTTGGTTATCTTTTAAGAGTTGTCTTGATATAACTTGGGCTTAGGTTGAAGTCAAGAGTTGTTTTCTTCAACCAAGGCAAGTTGTGATAGGTTTAAGAGTTGTCTTGCCTATCCAACATATCTTTTACTCATTAGTTAATCCCGAAGGACAGCTTAGGGGACATAAATCTAAGAAAAGAACTAAGGATCAAATGGGACAGCAAGTTAGGAGAGGTTTTAGTAGTTGTGCTGACCCCTAAGGTTTAGAAAAGTTGGGAAAAAAAATCAGCACCCCAACAGTTTGGCAGTGCGCGGGAAAACTTCTGGGAGTGACCAGAACATCCCTACAGGTGCGGCACCAGCATCAGGTGCACTTGGCAGTGCACAGGACATTCTTCCTGGAAAGACCGGAACATTCATTCAGGCGCATCAGAGGCTTCGTTGCTTGGCCATGCACGGGATGAACTTCTGGGAGCGAACGGAACATCCATGTAGGCACATCTAAGGTCTGGATGCATTGGGCCGTGCACAGGACGAACTTCAAGGAGTGACCTGAACATCCACGTGGGTGGGGCATAGGTGTTGGGCTAGTACAGAAGTGCACGGGACTAACTTTGGGGAGCAACTGGAAAATCCTCGTGGGCTCGGCAGAGGCATTGGACGAGTTCGGAAGTGCTCGGGATGAACTTCTGGGAGCGACCAGAATATTTCTGGGGCATGGTAGGGGCATTGGTTGCACTCAGCAGGGCATCGAACAAACTTCTGGGAGTGACCAGAACATCCCTGTAGGTGCGGCAGATGCTTCCTGTGCGTTCAGAAGCGCGTGGGACGAACTACTGGGAGCAACTGGAACATCACCACAGGCATGGCAGCGGCATTGGGCACGCCCAGCAGTACACAGGATGAACTTTTGGGAGCAATCGTAAAATCCCTACAGGCTCAAAAGAGCTGTCAAACGCATTTGGCAACACTCGGGACAAACTTCTGGGAACGACTGGAACATCCCCGCGGGCATGGAAGAGGCTTCGGGCACATTGGACAGTGCACGGGATGAACTTTTAGGTGTAACCAAAACATCCCTGCAGGCACAGCAAAGGCTTCAGAAGCGTTCGGCAGTGCGTGGGACAAACTTCGGAGCGACCAAAAAATCCCTGCAGGGGCAGCAAAGGCTTCGAGCACGTTGGGCATTGCACAGGATGAATTTCTGAGAGAGACTAGAACATCCCCTGCTGGCGAAGCAACGGTGTCGGTTGCATTAAGCAGTGTGTGGGCAAACTTCCGGGAGCATTCGGAACATCCCCACAGGCGCTACAGAGTCACTGGGCACGTTTGGCAGTGTGTGGGACGAACATGTGGGAGTAACCGAAACATCCCTGTGGGTGCGGCAGAGGCATCGGACACGTTCAGCAGTGCTTGGGATGAACTTCCGGGAGCAACTGGAATATACCCGTGGAAGATATTCCAGTTGCTCCAGGAAGTTCGTCCCGCACACTGCTGAACATATCCAATGTCATTGCCGTGTCTGCAGGGATTTTTGGGTTGCTCCTGGAAGTTCGTCCCGCGCACTGCAGAACATGCCCACGCCTTTGCTACGCCCGCGGGGATGTTCTGGTCGCTCCAGGAAGTTCATCCCGAGCACTGCCGAATGAGTCCAATGCCTCTGCCAAGCCGTGGGGATGTTCGGTTGCTCCCAGAAGTTCATCTCGTGCACTGCCGAACATACCTGCAGCCTCTGCCGCGCCCATGTGGATGTTTTGGTTGTTCTCGGATGTTTATTCCATGCAGTGCCAAACGCACCTGACGCCCCAGCCGCGCCTGCGGTGATGTTCCGGTCGCTACTGGAAGTTCGTCCCGAGCACTGCCAAACTCGTATGGTGCCTTTGCTGAGCCAGAGGGGATGTTCTGGTTGCTCCTAGAAGTTTGTCCTGTGCACTGCCCAACGTGCCTAATGCCTCTTCCATGCCGGTGGGGATGTTCCGGTCACTCCTGGAAGTTCATCCCATGCACTAATGAACACACTTAATGACTCTTCAGCGCCTGCAGGGATGTTCAGGTCGCTCGAGGAAGATTGTCCCACACATTGCCAAACATGCCTGAAGCCTCTGCCACACCCACTGCAATGTTCCAGTTGCCCCTCAAAGTTCATCCTGCACACTGCTGAACGTGTCCGATGCCGCTGCCATGCCTGCAGTGATCTTCCGGTCGCTCCTGGAAGTTTGTCCCGTGCACTGCCGAACATGCCCGATAACCCAGCCCGCCCGCTTGGATGTTACAGTCACTCCCGGAAGTTCGTCCCTCGCATTGCCGAACACGCTTGACACCGCTGCTGTGGAATGCGCCTGACACCTCTGCTGCACCCGTGGGAATATTCTGGTCACCCCTAGAAGTTCGTCATGAGCACTTCTGAATGCGTCTGATGCCTCTGCCAAGCATGCGGGGATTTTTCAGTCGCTCCTGCAAGTTCATCCTGTACACAGTCAAACGTGTCCAACACCTCTGTTTTGCCCGCAGGGATTTTTCGGTTGCTCCCGGAAGTTTGTCCCATACACTGCTGAACACGCCTAATGCCTTAGTCTCGCCCGCAGGGATGTTCCGATCACTCCCAGAAGTTTGTTCTATGCACATCCCAACCTGACCGAAGCCTCTGCCATGCCGGCAGGCATATTTTGGTTGCTCCTGGAAGTTCGTCCCGCACACTGCCATAGTGTTGGAGTCCTGATTTCTTGTCCCAACTTTTCTACATCTTAGGGGTTAGCACGACTTCTAAAACCTCTCCTAACTTGCTATCCCATTTGACCCTTGAGTTCTTTTCTGTGATTCTTGTCCCTCTAAGCTGTCCCTCAGGATTAACTAATGATAAAAGAAGACAACTCTTGACTTCAACCTTAGCTCTTAAGCAAGGAAGACAACTCTTCACCTTGTCTTAAGCCCTAATTTATCTCAAGACAACTCTTAAAAGATAACCAAAATATAAACAAGAATATAAGCAAGAATGCTAGCCTAGATTCTTGATTAATGAATGAGAAATATACAAATTTGGAGCATATGTTCTGTTCACAAATAATGGGCTGTATTTATAGTATTTAGACAGCCTTATCCAAATTCAACTAGTACTTAGGTTCCTTATCCATTTAGGATATGTTTTCCTAAGTTAACAAGGTTTTCTAAGTAAACAAAAATATTATCAAGATAGACCTTATCCCACTGTTTCCTAATCCTACTAGATTCTTGGTCTTTTTGAATTCCTACTTAGACTAGAATTCCTACTTTGACAAAGTCTTTCTATCCTTATCTTATCTCCTCTCCTACAGCTGCTGACCTTCATCTTGTTGTTTCCTTCTAGGATTAGGACTTCCATTATGCCGTGTCCTTCCATTCCAAGACTTCTCCTTGACATGAACATTTTGCTGATGTCAAACCTGCCATGACGTCCTGCTGCTGCTGGAGTTCTTCATGCCGTCCATGTCCTTCTCCTGCTCGGATTGCTTCATGCATGTCCTGCCAATGCTGGTGTCCTTCTTGGCTTGGATTTCCATAATCAGTTAGGACAGAGTCAGAACCTAGCCGTGCTTCACTGGTTGCCATGTGCATGCATGTGGCGTGCACATTCTGGCCTGTTGCTGCCTCTCTTGCTGCTTGGCGCCTCGCGCACATTCGCTCACGCTCCCTTTTCCTCCTAAGGTCCTCAACAATCCCACTTTCTTGGAGACTCACCTTGTCCTCAAGGTGGAAATTAGGGAAACGTTGCTGGATATCATCATAGTCTTCCCATGTTGCTTCATCCTTGGGCGAATGACTCCACCATATGAGTACTCTCCCATACTGGCCTTCTATTGTGCCCATAGCTTACTATGCGAAATCCTAGTGCTTTCTTTGGGTACTGCCCCAGGTGATCTTCCCTAAAAATGTAGGCAGTCTCTCATTCACTCTGTCTCACATCTTCTATCTTTTTTCTCAATAATGAAATGTGAAACACTGGATGTAATTTGGAGTTTAACAGTGGTCTTAGGCAATAAGCTACTGCTCCAATTCGCTCAACTACCTCATATGGTCTAAAATACTACCTAGCCAGCTTCGCTGTAGTTGGCTTTCCAGCCTTTATTTTCCTCCTAGGGTGGATCTTAAGATAGACATAGTCACCTACCTCAAATTCCACTTCCTTCCTCCCTTTATCTGCTTGTCTCTTCATTCGGTCCCTTGCTTTCTCAAGCTTATGCTTGAGTTTCTTCAAGACCTCATCTCTTGATTGAAGTGTGAAATCCACTTCATGTATGCTGCTGTTCCCCATGGTATAACTTGACATTCCGCAGGGTATTCTTCCATATACTGCTTGATATGGTGACATCTTGATTGCCGCATGATAGGTAGTATTATACCACAGTTCTGCCCATGGTATGTACTCCTCCCCATTGTTTTGATGATCATGGCAAAAACATCTTAAGTACTGCTCTAGAGTTTGATTGGTTACCTCACTTTGTCCATCTGTTTGTGGATGAAAGGCGGATGAGGCGACCAAGTTGCTGCCGAGCTGTGTGAAAAGCTCCTTCCAGAATTTGCTCATAAAAACAGTGTCTCTATTAGACAGCATTGTCTGTGGTATGCCATGAAGTCTTACCACATTTTTGATGAACTCTTGGGCTACTTCTTTTGCCGTGTAGGGTTGCTTGAGTGGCACAAAGTTTGGGACAAGAAATCGGGACCCCAACACTACGGTAGTGTGTGGGACGAACTTCCAAGAGCAACTAAAATATGCCTGTAGGCATGGCAGAGGCTTCAGTCAGGTTGGGATGTGCATAGAACAAACTTCTGGGAGTGACCGAACATCCCTGCGGGTGAGACTAAGGCATCGGGCGCATTCAGCAGTGCACGGGACAAACTTCCGGGAGCAACCGAAAAATCCCTGCGGGCAAGACAGAGGTGTTGGACACGTTTGACTGTGTACAGGATGAACTTCCGGGAGCGACTGGAAAATCCCTGCATGCTCGGCAGAGGCATCAGACGCATTCGAAGTGCTTGCTGACGAACTTCTGGGGGCGACCGGAATATTCCCACGGGTGCAGCAGAGGTGTCGGGCGCATTCCGCAGCAGCGGTGTCAAGCGTGTTCAGCAATGCGAGGGACGAACTTCTAGGAGTGACTGTAACATCCAAGCGGGCACGGCTGGGTTATGGGGCATGTTCGGCAGTGCGCGGGACAAACTTCCAGGAGCACCGGAAGATCACTGCAGGCATGGCAGCGCAGCGGACACGTTCAGCAGTGTGCAGGACGAACTTCCAGGGGTGACCGGAACATTGCAGTGGGTGGCAGAGGCTTCAGGCATGTTTGGCAATGCGTGGGACAATCTTCCTTGAGCGACTTGAACATCCCTACGGGCACTGAAGAGGCGTCAAGTGTGTTCATTAGTGCATGGGATGAACTTCTGGGAGTGACCAGAACATCCACGCGGGCATGGCAGAGGCTTCAGGTGCATTGAACAGTGTATGGGTGCGAACTTCTGGAGTGACCGGAACATCCCCACCGGCATGGAAGAGGCATTGGGCACGTTGGGCAGTGCTCAGGACAAACTTCCAGGAGCAACCGGAACATCCCCGCTGGCTCAGCAAAGGCACCAGACGAGTTTGGCAGTGCTCGGGATGAACTTCCAGTAGCAACCGGAACATCACCGCAGGCGCGGCTGGGGCGTCAGGCGCGTTCGGCACTGCATGGAATAAACATCCGAGAACAACCAGAACATCCACGTGGGCAGCAGAGGCTGCGGACGTGTTGGGCAGTGCACGGGATGAACTTCCAAGAGCGACCAGAACATCCCCGTGGGCACAGCAGAGGTGTCAGGGGCATTCAGCAGTGTGCAGGACTAACTTTTGGAAGCGGCCCCTTGGGGCAGCAGAGGTGTCAGGCGCGTTCAGCAGTGTGCAGGACTAACTTCTGGAAGCATCCGGATTATCTCCGCGGGCTGACAGCGGCATTGGGTGCATTCGGCAGTGCACAGGGATGAACTTCTGGGAGCAACCGAACATCCCCACGGCTTGGCAGAGGCGTTGGACTCATTCGGCAGTGCTTGGGATGAACTTCCTGGAGCGACCAGAACATCCCCACGGGCGTGGCAGAGGCTTGGGCATGTTCTGCAGTGCGCGGGACGAACTTCCAGGAGCAACCCAAAAATCCCTGCAGGCACGGCAATGACATTGGACATGTTCAGCAGTGCGCGGGACGAACTTCCTGGAGCGACCGGAATATCTTCCACGGGTATATTCCAGTCACTCCCAGAAGTTCATCCCAAGCACTGCTGAACGTGTCCGATGCCTCTGCCGCACCCATGGGGATGTTCCGTTACTCCCACATGTTCGTCCCACACACTGCCAAACTGCCCAGTGACTCTGTAGCACCCGTGGGGATGTTCCGAACGCTCCCGGAAGTTTGCCCACGCACTGCTGAATGCAACTGATGCCTTTGCTTTCGCCAGCGGGGATGTTCTGGTCGCTCTCGAAATTCATCCCGTGCAATGCCCAACGTGCCCGAAGCCTTTGCTGCCCCTGCAGGGATTTTTCGGTCGCTCCGGAGTTTGTCCCACGCACTGCTGAACGCTTCTGAAGCCTTTGCTGTGCCCTGCGGGGATGTTTTCGGTCGCACCTGGAAGTTCATCCCGCGCACTGTCCAATGTGCCCGAAGCCTCTGCCACGCCCGCGGGGATGTTCTGTCGTTCCCAGAAGTTTGTCCCGAGTGCTGCCAAATGCGTCCGACAGCTCTTCTGAGCCTGCAGGGATTTTACGATTGCTCCCAAAAGTTCATCCTGTGCACTGCCGAACGTGCCCAATGCCGCTGCCATGCCTGTGGGGATGTTCCAGTTGCTCCCAGTAGTTCGTCCCACGCGCTTCCGAATGCACAGGAAGCATCTGCCGCACCTGCAGGGATGTTCTGGTTGCTCCCAGAAGTTTGTTCGACGCCCTGCCGAACGCGACCAATGCCCCTGCCATGCCCGCGGGGAATATTCTGGTCGCTCCCAGAAGTTCATCCTGAGCACTTCCGAACTCGTCCAATGCCTCTGCCGAGCCCACGAGGATTTTCCAGTTGCTCCCCTGAAGTTAGTCCCATGCACTTCTGTACGAGCCCAACACCTATGCCCCACCCGCGTGGATGTTCAGGTCACTCCTGGAAGTTCGTCCTGTGCACGGCCCAATGCATCTGAGCCTCAGATGTGCCTACACGGATGTTCCGGTCGCTCCTAGAAGTTCGTCCCATGCATGGCCAAGTGACGAAGCCTCTGGTGCGCCTGAAGGAATGTTCCGGTCTTTCCAGGAAGAATGTCCTGTGCACTGCCAAGTGCACCTGATGCTGGTGCTGCACCTGCAGGGATGTTCTGGTCACTCCCAGAAGTTTGTCCCGCACACTGCCGAAACTGTTGGGGTCCTGATTTTTTTCCCCAACTTTTCTAAACCTTAGGGGTCAGCACAACTACTAAAACCTCTCCTAACTTGCTGTCCCATTTGATCCTTGAGTTCTTTTCTTAGATTTACATCCCCTAAGCTGTCCTTTGGGATTAACTAATGAGTAAAAGATATGTTGGATAGGCAAGACAACTCTTAAACCTATCACAACTTGCCTTGGTTGAAGAAGACAACTCTTGACTTCAACCTAAGCTCTTAAGCAAGGAAGACAACTCTTCACCTTGTCTTAAGCCCAAGTTATATCAAGACAACTCTTAAAAGATAACCAAAATATAAACAAGAATATAAGCAAGAATGCTAAAGCTTGATTCTTGATTAATTAATGAAAACTTACAAATTCGGAGCATATCTTTTTTTCTCACAAATAATGGGCTGTATTTATAGTATTAGACAGCCTTATCCTAATTCAACTAGTACTTAAGTTCCTTATCCACTTAGGATATATTTTCCTAAGTCAACAAGGTTTTCTAAGACAACTAAAACTTTATCAAGATAGACCTTATCCAAATGTTTCCTAATTCTACTAGGATTCTTGGTCTTTCTTGATTGACTAATCCTATTTTGACTAAACCTTTCTGTCCTTATCTTATTTCATCTCCTACAGCTGCTGACCTTCATCTTGCTGTTTCCTTCTAGGATTAGGACTTCCATATGGTGTGTCCTTCCATTCCAAGACTTCTCCTTGATGTGATCATCTTGTTGAAGCTAAACCCGTCATGACGTCCTGCTGCTGCTGGAGTTCTTCATGCCATTCATTTCCTTCTTCTGCTGGGATTGCACCATGCATATCCTGCCAATGTTGGAGTCCTTCTTGGCTTGGATGTCCGCGGTCAATTAGGACAAAGTCAGAACCTGGCCGTGCTTCACTGCCTGCTGCGTGCAAGCTTGTTGCTGCACATTCTGGCCTGTTGCTGCCTCTCTTGCTGCTTGGCACCTCTCTCGCATCCGCTCATGCTCCCTTTGCCTCCTAAGGTCCTCAACATGAACGCTCCAATGCTGCTGCCATGCCCAGGGATATTCTGGTCGCTTCCAGA
This sequence comes from Xylocarpus granatum, assembly GCA_019650275.1. Classification (NCBI taxonomy): domain Eukaryota; kingdom Viridiplantae; phylum Streptophyta; class Magnoliopsida; order Sapindales; family Meliaceae; genus Xylocarpus; species Xylocarpus granatum. Next base: position 11,770 of record BNST01002863.1, read on the forward strand.
CGTTCGTCCATGCACTGCCGAGCATGTCCGACACCTGCTGCGCCCATGGGGATGTTCCAGTCGCTCCCAGAAGTTTGTCCCAAGCACTGCCAAATGCATCCGACGCCACTGCAGTGCCGCGGGGATGTTTTCGTTGCCCCCCAAAGTTTGTCCCGTGCACTGCCAAACACGACCGAAGCCTCTGCCATGCCCGTGGGGATGTACTGGTCACTCCAGAAGTTCATCCCATGCATGGCCAGGCAACCAAAGCCTCTAACGTGCCTGCGGGGATGTTCTGGTCTTTCCAGGAAGAATGTCCTGTGCACTGCCAAGCCCCGTACGCTGCACCCCAGATTCCGCACTCCCAGAGTCTGCTGCACCCACACCGCTGTGCACTGGGGATGTTCTGGTCACTCCCAGAAGTTCGTCCCGCACACTACCGAACTGTTGAGAACCTAAGTATGCAGGAAATGCAATGGGCAGAAAATGAGGCGCAAAGGAGAGCATGGGCCAGAAAATGTGCACAACAAGCATGGCAACAGCAAGTGTGCAGCCCAACAGTGAGGCCTGGCCAGTATTTGACTTAATCCTAATCAATGAAGGACATTCGTGAACAGGAGTTCCAGCAGAAAAAGGATATTCGCATCAAGAAGAACTCCAGCAGCAGCAGAACGTCCATGTCAAGAAGAGTTCCAGCAGTAGGAGGACATCCATGCCAAGCAAAGTTCCAGCAGCAGCAGGACATCCATGCCAAGGAGAATTCCAGCAGCAGCAGGACATGCATGATGAATTCCAGTAGCAATAGGATAGTCACGACAAGAAGAATTCTAAGGGCAGAAGGATACGCATTGAGAGTCCTAGTCCTAGAAGGATAAGCCAAGAGGAAGTCCAGCTGCTGTAGAATACAAGATAAGGTAGGAATTCTAGTCTAGGTAGAAATTCAAGAAAGACCAAGAATCCTAGTAAAATTAGAAAACATTTGGATAAGGTCTATCTTGATAGGTTTTAGTTGTCTTAGGAAACCTTGTTGACTTAGGAAAACTTGTCCTAAGTGGATAAGGAACTTAAGTACTAGTTAAATTAGAAAAGGCTGTCCAATACCATAAATACAGCCCATTATTTGATAGCATGGAGATATGCTCCAAATTTGTATTCTTTTCATTAATTAATCAAGAATCAAGGTTAGCATTCTTGCTTCTATTCTTGTTTATATTTTGGTTATCTTTAAAGAGTTGTCTTGAGGTAACTTGGGCTTAAGACAAGGTGAAGAGTTGTCTTCCTTGCTTAAGAGCTTAGGTTGAAGTCAAGAGTTGTCTTCTTCAACCAAGGCAAGTTGTGATAGGTTTAAGAGTTGTCTTGCCTATCCAACATATCCTTTTATCATTAATCTATCCCGAAGGACAGCTTAGGGGACAAGAATCTAAGAAAAGAACTCAAGGATCAAACGGGACAGCAAGTTATGAGAGGTTTTAGAAGTCGTGCTAACCCCTAAGGTGTAGAAAAGTTGGGATAAGAAATCAGGGACCCCAACACGAACACATCCGACGCTGCTGCTGCGCCCACGGGGATGTTCCGGTCGATGTCAGAAGTTTGTCCTGCACACTGCCGAATGGGCCTGACACCGCTGCCACGCCCACACGGATGTTCCGGTTGCTCGCTGTAGTTCAACCCGTGCCCTGTCAATTGCATCCTACACATCTGCTGAGCCTGCAGAGATTTTTCGGTCACTATTGGAAGTTTGTCCCGCGCACTGCCGAATTGTTGAGGACCTTAGGAGGCAAAGGGAGCGTGAGAGAATGCGCGCAAGGCGCCAGGCAGCAAGAGAGGCAGCAACCAACCAGCAAGTGTGCACAACCAGCATGCACGCAGCAAGCAGTGAAGCACGGCCAGGTTCTGACTCAGTCCTAATCAATGGCGGAAATGAAAGCCAAAGAAATTCCAGAGCAGCAGACATCTATGCCAAGAAGGTTCTATCAGCAGCAGGACACGCATGATGAATTCCAGTAGCAATAGGATAGTTGCACAAGAAGAATTCTAAGGGCAGAAGGATACTTATTGAGAGTCCTAGTCCTAGAAGGATAAGCCAAGAGGAAGTCCAGCTGCTGTAGAAAACAAGATAAAGTAGGAATTCTAGTCTAAGTAGGAATTCAAGAAAGACCAAGAATCCTAGTAGGATTAGGACACAAAGGATAAGGTCTATCTTGATAATGTTTTATTTGACTTAGAAAAGCTTGTTGACTTAGGAAAACATATCCTAAGTGGATAAGGAACCTAAGTACTAGTTAAATTAGGATAAGGCTGTCTTAGGACTATAAATACAGCCCATTATTTGTGAGGAGATCATAAGCTACGAATTTTGTTATTTTCTCATTCATTAATCAAGAATCAAAGGTAAGCATTCTTGCTCACATTCTTGTTTATATTTTCGGTTATCTTTTAAGAGTTGTCTTGAGATAACTTGGGCTTAAGTTAAGGTTAAGAGTTGTCTTCCTTGCTTAAGAGCTAAGGTTGAAGTTAAGAGTTGTCTTCTTCAACCAAGGCAAGTTGTGATAGGTTTAAGAGTTGTCTTGCCTATCCAACATATCTTTATATATATTAGTTAACCCGAAGGACAGCTTAGGGGATATAAAATAAGAAAAGAACTCAAGAATCAAATGGGACAGCAAGTTAGGAAGGATTCCAGTAGGCGTGCTGACCCCTAAGGTGTAGAAAAGTTGGGGAAAAAAATCGGGACCCCAACAAATTGGTGCTTTCATTGAGAGATCAGCACAACCACCAGTTGAGAGGAAGCACAAACACCTCTACAAATTAGTGCTCTAGTTGAGACAGCAGCACAGACACCAGTCAATTGCAAGGCATCGAGGTTACCATGTCATCTTGGCAGCATTCACCCGCACCACAGGAACAAACTGGAGAAGATTTCTCAGCCACCAACTGCAGAAGAATCCTTGCCTTGGAGAGAAACCAGAATGCGATCAATGACCAGGTAGGTGATATCAAACACCAACTATCATCTACCATTCATTCTCTTGAACAATTGAAAAGAGACACACCTCGAATGGCCAGAAAACAAGTCCACTCGCTTCCGAAAGATTGTTTCTAACATGTCCAATGCTGTGGTCACACCCATGGAGATGTTCTGGATGCTCCCGGACATTCGTCCCATGCACTTCCAAACTTGTCCGACGCTGCCACTGTGCCTACGGGATGTTCCGGTCACTCCCAAAAGTTTGTCCTGCACATTTTGAATGCGCCCAATGCCTCTGCCATGCCCGCAGGGATGTTCTGGTCACTAATGGAAGTTTGTCCTGTGCACTGTGCAACACGCCAGAAGCATCTGCCGCGCCCAGGGGGATGCTCCTGTCAAACCCAGAAGTTCATCCTGTGCACTGCCGAACACGCTCGACAACTCTACCGCACCCATGGGGATGTCCGGTTGCTCATGGAAGTTCATCCCGTGCACTGCCCAATGTGCCCTAAGCCTCTGCCGCTCCTGTGGGGATGTTCTGGTCACTCCCAGATGTTCGTCCCACTCACTGCCAAACAGTCCTTCCCCTTTGCCATGCCTGCATGGGATGTTCTGGTCGCTCCCAGAAGTTTGTCCCAGGCACTGCCGAACGTGTACGATGCCTCTGCTGATGCATGCAGTGATGTTCAGGTCACTCCCGGAAGTTCATCCCGGGCACTGACAAATGTGCTTGAAGTCTCTGCCATGCCCACGGGATGTTTCGGTCACTCACCGAAAATTCTCCCGTGCACTGCCGAACTGTTGGGGTCCCGATTTTTTTCCCCAACTTTTCTACACCTTAGGGGTCAGCACGCCTACTGAAATCCTTCCTAACTTGCTGTCCCGTTTGATTCTTGAGTTCTTTTCTTATATTTACTTCCCTAAGCTGTCCTTCGGGTTAACTAATATATAGAAGGATATGTTGGATAGGCAAGACAACTCTTAAACCTATCACAACTTGCCTTGGTTGAAGAAGACAACTCTTGACTTCAACCTTAGCTCTTAAGCAAGGAAGACAACTCTTAACCTTGTCTTAAGCCCAAGTTATCTCAAGACAACTCTTAAAAGATAACCAAAAATATAAACAAGAAAGTAAGCAAGAATGCTAACCTTGATTCTTGATTATTGAATGAGAAAATAACAAAATTCGGAGCTTATCTCCTCCTCACAAATAATGGGCTGTATTTATAGTCCTAAGACAGCCTTATCCTAATTTAACTAGTACTTAGGTTCCTTATCCACTTAGGATATGTTTTCCTAAGTCAACAAGCTTTTCTAAGTCAACTAAAACATTATCAAGATAGACCTTATCCCATTGTTTCCTAATCCTACTAGGATTCTTGGTCTTTCTTGAATTCCTACTAAGACTAGAATTCCTACTTTGACTAAGTCCTTTCTATCCTTATCTTATCTTCTTTCCTACAGCTGCTGACTTCTTCTTTGCCATTTCCTTCTTGGATTAGACTTCTGCTGTGGCATCCTTCCTTTCCAAGACTTCTCTTTGGCGTGGTCATCTTGCTGAAGTAAACCTTTCAAGACGTCCCTGCTGCTGCTGGATTCTTCAGCGTCACTCTCCTTCTCCTGCTGGATTGCTTCTGCGTGTCCTGCTAATACTGGTCTTCTTCTTGGCTTTGATTTCGCAATTGATTAGGACTGAGTCAGAATCTGGCCGTGCTTCACTGCTTGCTGCGTGCAGGCTTGTTGCACGCACATTCTGGCCTGTTGCTGTCTCTCTTGCTGCCTGGCGCCTTGCGCGCATTCGCTCACACTCCCTTTGCCTCCTAAGGTCCTCAACACGAATGTCGCCTGACACCACTGCCGCTCCTGTGGGGATGTTCCAGTCGTTCCTGGAAGTTTGTCCCGCACACTGCCCAACGCGCCTAAAGCCTCTGCTGTGGCCACAGGGATGTTCCGGTCGCTCCTGAAGTTTGTCTTGCACACTGCCGAATGCGCTTGATGCCTATGCCATGCCTGAGTGAATGTCCTGGTTGCTCCCGGAAGTTCATTCAGAGCTCTGCTGAATGCGTCCAAAGACTCTCCTGAGCCCACAGGGATTTTCCCATCGCTCCTGGAACTTTGTACGCGCACATCAAAGCGCGCCCGATGCCTCTGCTGCACCTGCAGGGGATGTTCTGGTCCCTCACAGAAGTTTGTCCCACACACTGCCCAATGTGCTCGTCGCTGCTGCTGTGCCTGCAGGGATGTTCCGGTTGCCCCCCAAAGTTCTGTGCCACATACTGCCGAACATGCCCGACACCTCTGCCGTGCCCGTGGGATGTTCCGGTCGCTCCCAGAAGTTCATCCTGCACACTGCCAAATGCGCTCGATGCCTCTGCCATGCCTACGGAATGTTCCTGTCACTCCTGGAAGTTCATCCCGCACACAGCCCAACACGCCGGAAGCATCCAACACACCTTCGGGGATGTTGCGGTGGCTCCAGAAGTTTGTTCTGTGCACTGCCAAACTTATTGACGCTGCTGCCATGCCCATGGGGATGTTACGTCCTCCCGAAATTCGACGCCTCTGCCATGCCTACAGGAATGTTCTGGTTGCTCCGGAAGTTCGTCCCGCACACTGCCAAATGCGCCAGATGCCGCTGCCGTGCCCGCGGGGAGGTTCCAGTTGCTCCCTGAAGTTCATCCCGCACACTGCTCAATGCGCCCGATGCCACTGCCGCACCTGTGGGGATGTTCCGGTTGCTCCCTGAAGTTCGTCCCCGCACTACCCAATGCCCCCGAAGCCTCTGCTGTGCCCATGGGAATGTTCCGGTTGCTCCAGGAAGTTTGTCCTGTGCACTGCCAAACATGTTCAATGCTGCATTTCGCGCCTGCAGGAATGTTCTACTCGCTCCCAGAAGTTCTTCCTACGAACAGCCAACGTGCCCAATGCCTCTGCCACGGTGACAGGGATGTTCCAGTCGCTCCCAGAAGTTTGCCCCGAGCACTGCCTAGCGAGTCCAATGCCTCTGCCAAGCCCGTGGAGATTTTCCGGTCACTCCTGGAAGTTCATCCTCAGACTACTGAACGCACCCGACACCTCTGCAGTGCCCAGAGGGATGTTCGGTTGCTCCCAGAATTCGTCTGGAGCAGTGCCGAATGCGCCAGATGCCTCTACTGCACCTACGGGGTTGTTCTGATCGCTCCTGGAAGTTTGTCCCATGCACTGCCAAACTGTTGAGGACCTTAGGAGGCAAAGGAAGCATGAGCGAATGCGCGCGAGGCACCAAGCAGCAAGAGAGGCAGCAACAGGCCAGAATGTTCGCACAACAAGCATGCACACGGCAAGCAGTGAAGCATGGCCAGGTTCTGACTCTGTCCTAAGTGACTGCAGAAATCCAAGCCAAGAAGAATGCCAGCATTGACAGGACATGCATAATGCAATCTGAGCAGGAGAAGGACATGGACGGCATGAAGAACTCCAGCAGCAGCAGGACGTCATGGCAGGTTTGACTTCAGCAAGATGTTCACGTCAAGGAGAAGTCTTGGAATGGAAGGACATGCCATAATGGAAGTCCTAATCCTAGAAGGAAATGGCAAGATGAAGGTCAGCAGCTGTAGGTGAGGAGATAAGATAAGGATAGAAAGATTTAGTCAAAGTAGGAATTCTAGTCTAAGTAGGAATTCAAGAAAGACCAAGAATCCTAGTAGGATTAGGAAACAGTGGGATAAGGTCTATCTTGATAATGTTTTAGTTGTGTTAGAAAACCTTGTTGACTTAGGAAAACATATCCTAAGTGGATAAGGAACCTAAGTACTAGTTGAATTAGGATAAGGTTGTCTAATACTATAAATACAGCCCATTATTTGTGAGCAAAAAGGATATGCTCCAAATTTTGTATATCTTGAATTAGGATAAGGACATGCCCACGGGGATGTTTGGGTCGCTCCCAAAAGTTCATCCCGTGCATTGCCGAATGCGCCCGAAGCCTCTGCTGTGCTCATGGGGATGTTCTGGTCACTCCCAGAAGTTTGACACCTGCACTGCCCAACGTGTTTGACGCTGCTGCTGCCCACAGGGGGATGTTCCAGTCGCTCCCAGAAATTCGTCCTGTGCACTGCCGAACGCGCCCGATGCCTCTACTGTGCCTGCAGAGATGTTCTTGCTGCTCTCGAAAGTTGGTTCCGTGCACTGCTGAACGTGTCCGCCGCCGCTGCTGCACCTGCAGGGATGTTCATGTGGCTCCGGGAAGTTTGTCCCACACACTGCCCAACACAGCCGACGCCTCTGCCATGCCGTGGAGATGTTCCGGTTGCTCTCGGAAGTTCGATTCTGCAGTGCCAAACATGACCGATGCCTCAGCCGAGCCTGCAGGCATGTTCTGGTCACTCCCGGGAAGTTCATGCCGTGCACTGCCATACATGTCCGATGCCACTGACGCGCCCACGGGGATATTCAAGTTTCTCCCAGAAGTTTGTCCCTGTGCACTGCCAAACGTGCCCGGTACCTCTGCCACGGCCACGGGGATGTTCCAGTCACTCCTGTAAGTTCGTCCTGCACACTGTCGAATGCGCCCGAAGCCTCTGCCACACTCTTGAGGATGATCTGGTCGCTCCAGTAAGTTCATCCTGTGCACTGGTCAACTTGTCCAATGCCGCTGGTGCACCTGCAGGATTGTTCCAGTCGCTCCCGAAAGTTCATCCGCGCACTGCTGAATGCGCCCAATGCCTCTGCCGTGCCTGCAGGGATGTTTCGGTCGCTCTGGGAAGTCCGTCTTGAGAACTACCAAACACGCATGACAGGTTGCTCCAGAAAGTTCGTACTGCACACTACCGAACGTGCCCGATACCTCAGCCGTGCCTGCTGGGATGTTCCAGTCGCTCCTGGAAGTTCGTCTTGCGCACTGCCGAACATGCCCGACACCTCTGCCATGCCCGAGGAGATGTTCCGGTCGCTCCAAAAAGTTCATCCCGTGCACTGCCCAACATGCAAAGCCTCTGCCACGCCCGTGAGGATGTTCCCATCACTCCCGGAAGTTTGTCCAGCTCACTGCCAAATGTGTCCAACGCTGCTGCTACTTCCGCGGGGATGTTCAGGTCGATCTCAGAAGTTTGTCCAGAACACTGTCGAATGCACCCAATGCCTCTCCCATGCCTGCATGGGATGTTCTGGTTGCTACTTGAAGTTCATCCCAAGCACTGCCGAACGTGCCCAATGCCGCTGTCGTGCCCACGGGGATTTTTCGGCTTTTGCGCCTGCAGGGATTTACCGGTTGCTGCTGGAAGTTCATTATGAGTACTGCCGAACTTGTCCGATGCCTCTTTCGAGCCAGCGTGGATTTTTTGGTCGCTCCCAGAAGTTAATCCTACACACTGCCCAACATGCCCAAAGCCTCTGCCACGCCCAGGGGGATGTTCCGGTCGCTCCCGGAAGTTCGTCTTCCACACTGCCAAACGCAACTGACACCTCTGCCTTGCCCACGGGGATG